>JAUZNJ010057019.1:7987-18826 GCA_034780135.1 Jordanella pulchra
CTTTATCATTGGAAAAATGTCCTTATTTGACCTTATTGAGTCTTCTGTTTTTCATACAACACAAGCTCCATAAAAAAACATTTCCTTTGAGTCTTATTTTTTTGTGTATTATTGCCAACTAGCCCATAAAAGAACATATTATTCCTTACATTACCTTCATGTATTTTCATTGCATTTGTTTCAAAATTATTGTTACAGGAATTACATTTTGTGTTTTGATAAAAAAAATATAAATATATGCAGATTTCAACTTCTAATTTTTGGAAAACAAAAATCCAAATAAAATCTTTCATAAGGGCAAAATTCTCAAATGAAACATATTAAGCTATTTTGATGGAGCTAGGGTTTTCCCTGGTGGTAACCAAAGAGAACGGAGCAAAAAAAAAAAAAAGGCTTCTTTAGTGAAAGAGACAAGAATGGATGTTTAGACAAGACAATATCTAAAATAGTGGTGCACAAGCACACATTAACAGCTGGCAATTACGTTCTATGTGGAATGTAGTGGGGAAAAAAAGGATAATGGAGATGCAAAGCTTTCTGCCTACTGCATATCTAAAACTCACCCATCATAGGAGCAGGTCATGAACTCCTCTTTCATCTTAGGATGCCAGCAGCCACAGTTCAGCATAGCTGTGTGTCCCTGGAATAAAAAGAAGAGCAGTTAATTAAACATTTTTAACCTGAGAACAGCCGTTACAGGACAAGAACACACAGAGGGATGATTGATGATCAGGAATTATTGAGAACGATTCAAAAAAGAAAAAAAAAAAATCAAAGTTGCCACAAAGCTGTTTTCAAGCTAATCTAATATGAGAGGAGCCACAGAGTGGGCAGCCAGAAGCAACATTGAGGACATTTAAAAAGCTCAATGTTGATGGAACAACAAATAGATTTTGGTCATTTTATTCAAAACAAATTATATAAGACAGAAAATTATATAAGATTATGTTTGATGAGGTTTTTTTTAGGTCTTAGTGGTGAAAACTGTAAGAAAAACCTCAAATCTTCATTAAAAAGCTAAAACTGTTTATCTTTTCCTCAAAGGAGAAACTTGAACTTGGCTCTTAAACTGCTTTCCGGCCTAAATGAGTGAGTAGAGTTTGCAAATCAGGCAGCGCCACAATCTTAAAACACCAAACTGCTTGAACAATAAGTTTTAGCCATCCCTCTATGATATATAATTAAATCACATTAACAGATATAAGCTTATTTCTTGTTTGTCGTGTTACCAAAACAAACTTCATTGACCGTTCTGGTAATTTAATAAAACAGAGACACACAAAGTGAAGTGGAGGGAAGAGAAATAAAAATCTAAAAAATGAAGCGTTTAATTGCATTCAGTCCCATCTACCCAAAGGTCACCTGGATGGTAAACAGAGTCTCTCTGTTTGTAAATGTATCTGAACCGCATGCATGGATCAGCTTTTGTGTATCAAACCACTCAGCAGATAGCGGCGATAGAACGAATCAGGAGGGAAGTAATTACACGTCAAGTCAAGCAGAGTACAGGCAATGAGTTGATCACCACATGAGAGACGGCTAATCGACTGAGACACCGTTAGCATTGAACCAATCGGCTCCAGATGGGACGGAGCAGGATAAGAATGTAGAACATCCTGAAAACAGCTTCCTGTAATAAATGGACCTTCACTTCAAGTACATTTATATGGCTTCTAAAAACCGTGTCTAAATATGGTGCAGCTGGCAGGCATGGTCACTGACCACCAAAGCAGCTTTCTAAAACCCAAACATGGACACTTCATTCAGGTTCTACTTTCTAAGTTCAGGTATTTAAATCAAAACAGATCAGAAAACATTTGGAGTCCCTTTTCCCTCAAAAAAAATTAGCCTCTGGCCACTGAACTCGTAACCAAAACACAGAGCAGGTATGTCCCACTACCATCAAATAGTTGTAGGGTTTACCCAGAGAGCAGAGCACTCCTGGTTTACACCTGGAAGAAGCTTTTCAGGAATGACGTTACTATAAAAGGAATATGAAAACAAAACACTCTTTTAACATATTTTACATGTATATTAGTAATGTATTTAAAAAATAACAGAGCATCATTATAGAATTCAGTATATTGTTTTAAATTATTTTATAGGTTGGCCAAAAACATAACAGTGCTTTAATCATCTAATTATGGTGTATGCCATTTCTGAAGCTCTGTAACATTATTAGTATAATTTATTCATGCAGCACACCATGTTCAATGGGGTGCAAAATATTAGTCAAAGGAATAATTATGTAGATATTATGAAGCTCTGATCTTAAAAACTAGGAACAGATGGGTAACAAACTTAGTAAAAACAGATCTTCAACTTTAGAAATCCAGTGCACAACATAAAAGCAAACACAAGTATCCAGCAAAGGGTGTCCAATAATCAGCCTCTCTGTATTTCAATCTCAGTAGAGAAGACTAAAATGAACAGTAATAATATCTACACCATTGTGAATAAAACTGATGGGTAATAAATGAGACGTTCTTGTTAATAGATCTGCAGTTTTCCTACAATATTATCAAAGTTTTAGAGAAACAAAACGATTTTTTTCTTTATCGAATCTGATAAAATGTACTTTGTTTTATCCATCACGATCATCCAATGCTAACATGTATTTTTCTGGTGGACTTTCGCTGTGATTAGCCAGGTCTAAACACTACTATGATGCAATGTTAACATGAGCACAATGCTAAAAGGCATCAACAGAGAAAGTTTTCAAAAGTTTATTTAGCTAAATGAAGTAAAAAAGCTTTTTTTTTTTTTTTTTTGCATACCTTGGTGTTGGCCATATCCACAATGTACTGGTCTCCTTTCACACACTCCATCACGTTGAAACCATCACGATCCAACACTTTGGCCTGTGCATTGCCAGAGACCACCAGGAGGACGTCACCTGTGATGCTGTACTGCAAGGACTTGATCTGGTGGCTAACAAACCAAAGAGAATAAAGCAGATTTTTCTTTTATTAAAGTGGTTGAGTTGAGAGGTTGGATTAAAACCAAGAGATTGAACGATTTCGTAAGTTGCAGTTTTATGTCAAAAGGGTCAAAGAGTGGAACTCTGCTTCTCAGTTTTCCAACTTAGGTCCACCTCTTCAGTAAATTAAACAGGCTACCGGATCACATTGTAATCATATTAAATGTAGCATGAAATCTTCTTAATAAGGGGAAGCCTGATCTAACTCAGCCTACCGGTTCCTATACTGCGATCTTTAATAGTAGGTTCAGTGGAACCCAGAGTAAACACAAACACACACATCTGCTTCTGGAAGCCTCATTTTGCACAAAAAGAGGGGATTCCAGAGAGTAAGCATTAGACCCGATGAAGCCTAACAAGCCTTCATGTGTGTGTTTGTGTGAGCGTACACTTTTAAGCACACCTAAATGAAGTCAATATGCTTGATGTTTGTATGAAACCAATTTAAACACGTGTTGAGCAACTGTGTTGATGTTCCACATACCACTCACAGGGCTGCAGGGTTCGAAAGGCCTGCAGAGCCTGGTCCATCCCGGCAAAGTCCCAGAACCGCACATCATAATCGTATCCACCCGTCACTAGGCGGGCCCCAGAGGGGTCTAAACCAAGAGCTGATACCTGAGGAGGCAATTAGCCGTCGATTAAAAGTCACCTTAAACCTACAATATCAGACTCTTTGCTTAGCTGTTTCAAAAGTGAATCTTTCAAAAAGGAAGAATCAACAAAAGTGAAATGTTTGACGGTCAATGTTGTTCAATCACTAAGAACCAAGATATAGGATTGTTCAATTTTGGTTCCTGATAGTAAATTAAAAGTTAGACTTATAGCAGTTATACCAGTTTGCAAATTCTTTGCTACATGAAAATGGGTCAGAACTGATACAGAAAAAAAAATTGAAGGAGAAATGCAACTGTGATTGTGAAGTTGCTAAACAGAAAACATTGGTTTATAATTTCAAGGTATAAAACGTACAGGTTTTTTTTTTTGTTATTCAATATCTTTCTAACCAAAAGCACTTTATATTATATTAAAAAAGTCAAAAACAATCACATTGTCAGAGTGATACAAGCAAATCTTACAGTTTTGGTGCCGTGCTGTAGAGTGATCTCATGAGTGTCGGGAATCTTCTTCACTGGGTTCTGATAGAGGTAAAAAAAACAAACACAAACAAAAAAAAACAGCAGAAAGAGTTTGTTTTTGTATAGAGTTTACTTTGTAATCTAGAATAGATCTTTCAATAATTAACATTTGTCATGTAAGAGCTGTGGGTTACTACGATGAAATAATCACCAAACTTATTGTTGGATCTGAACTGTTCGTTCCAAGCTGAGCTTTTTACCTCTTCAAATCAGAATTTTTGGACACAAAAAATATATAGAAAGTTGATAATGTCATGGGATGTCAGCTAAGTTAAACATATAGGACAATACATGGTTAATGCCAGCGCTGGTGATGCCATCTAGTGGTCATATTTGTGACATCCCACAACAAGGTTCTCTGTTCTGTTTAAAGTCCTATAATTGGAGGATGATAAAAGTAAAATACAATAAGTTCAGCGAATAACATTAATAATTTGTTTGTTTGTTGTTTTTTAGTTTGTTTGTGTCTTTTGAGTCCCTGTAATGGTGACAACCAGCTGACTGTATTAGGACAGCAGAACAAGGCCACATTCATTATCTATTGATAAAGAGGAAATATCAGGTGAAGAATTCACACTTTAAACTCAAAATAATAAACCTAAGGAACTCCGATACATACATCATCATCATCGTCATCATCATTGTCGTCATCATCGTCATCATCATCATCACTGTTTGCTGAGCTGTCCCTATAACCTGGTGGAAGGGGGGGGCCTATAGGCTCATCTTTGTCCTCCTGGGCTGTATGTTGAGAAGGCATCGGAGGCCCAATGAGCTCTGAGTCTGAATCACTGCCGTCACTGCTGCTGTCACCTTGGATCCTTAGAATAAAAAAAAAGTATTCTCAAGCAAAGCAAACATAAATTCAGATATGAACAGGAAAGATTTTTGGTTTACTCACTAAGTTTCATCTTACCGAGCTGCACCTTCGTCTTTCTGACTGGGGACTGATGGTTTAAGAGACTTGGAGCTCTCACCTTCTTCTTCCATCTGAGCTCCTTTCTGTCGCTCCTCTGAGGTGCGTGAAGGTTACAATGATGTTACTTTTACACACCAAACTCAATATTTAGAAGGCTCAAGTCAAACATTAGTCATGTTAACTTGTGCTTACGTTAGTTCAATTGTTTTTGGGTTCTTTTTTTTTTTTTTAACTTTAGTGATTGCAGTCACAGAATCAGAAGGATACAGGCTTTCATTCATCACCACTATTTGTTGAGGTACGCAAACATGAGCAGAAGTCTATTCAACCAACGGTCTCATCATTTATAACACCTTATGTCTGCTTGTTAAACAAAACTTTTCTTTTTGAAAACAGAGCACATAAAAATCCATTAGCAGATTGTTTTACAAATCTATTTCATTTGTTTCATTATCTTAAGATGGTCCTACTAGGTGTTTTCTGACCAAAATGTGCAGTAAAGACTAATGAACCTTTCTTTTTCTGCCTTAACACATACATATACATGTGTTCAATACAAACTGAACAATTAGTGAAAAAATGAACACTGATTTTTTTTTTTCTTTACAGCGCTTGGATTTTTAGTGCAGAACATTCAAATATCAGAGAATGTCTGGCACTCGATAGAAGGATTCAAGAGGACAGACCTTTAAGAAATGAGTTGGAGGATAATCTCTGAAACACACCTTTTTTCCTTTATATACTTCCAGACGTGAAAATATTTAAATCATATTCAAGACATTTCCAGCTTCTATAAATCCTGTGTAGAGGAAATGTTGGTGTTGTATTTTGGAAAGATAAAGTTTAGATCTAAATATCAAGAATTCAGTCCATACATCAACAGCATCACTAGACACATCATACACACCCAGGACTCGCTGACTCCTTTCAATGGCTGTTCTCCGGGTCTGCTCAAAAATGGCTTCAAGATCAAATGTGCGAGCCTTCTTACCTAAAATAAAAAAATATTATGAAAAAACACTAACCTGGTGCACGTCAAATCTGAACCAAAGGTCTGTGGTTAAATAAATATATTAAAGCTGCGCATACCAAACCCTGAGAACCCCATGACAGATCCAATATCTCCATCACCAGGTACTTCGTCTGCTCAAAGAGAAAACATTACAGCAGATTTAATAACAAAGACGTCCCTTTTAAGCATGGTTTCTCTAATTTAATGTTGGTTTTATGCTTAGTGTATAAATGCCTAAAAAACAAAGAAGCAAGCAGAGGATTTTATAATAGCATTCAGTTAAACGATCTTAAACGATTAAGATATAAAAAAAACTTATTCTCCAAAGTGTTTAATTTTCTAATAGATTTTATTAGTATAATTGTGTTAGTTTATTAAAAAAATGTAAATTAGTAACTAAAAAGGATTTAGAGCTAAATCGTTAAGCTAACGAAAAATTAGCAAGCTTTTTCGGGTACTATCAAAATAATTCCGCGAAGAAACATACAGGTATCCTGCACTGTAAAAATCACCAATTCACTAAAGCAATTTAGATACATTTTATAGTGATAAAAAAGATATAATAACCAAGAAAGTGTTTACCTTCATCCATGTTTTCAAACACAACTCTTTACCTTCGACCTGCGGAATGCTTCCTCTTCCTCGTTAGGGATATTGTGCACAGCGCCCCTGCCGTCTCGGAGAATAATTTCTGTTTCAGAAGTAGTGTTTCGTCAAACAAATCCCTTGTTTAAGAGTCGAATGTTTATGGATTTATCTGTTTTTGTGTGTATGTAGTCCCAGAAGTGAGAAGCAGAGAAATTAAATGTAATTTCCCCTTGTGTGGTGCTGCTTCTAGGACACTAAACAGGGCTCAGACGGTTTGAAGTGTTGATACCTGACAAACCAGTAATCTTAGGATGTGTCCCAAGACAACTGAGAGCCTAATAAACTGGGGTCTAGTGCATATATTTGTGGACCTGTGTAACGTAATACATTTCTGTGAGTGGTTTAAAGCATTTGAAGGTAAACATTTTAAAAATAACAGTAGTGTCAGATGCAGAAGTTTGCCCTGAATTCAGAGGTTTGTCGGTTCAAGCCCCTGCTCTGGCTTTCAGTGTTGTTGTGTCCTTGGGCAAGACACTCCCTCACATTGCCTACTGATGGTAGTCAGACAGTGTTCCTGTGTCTTTCTCTGTCAGTGAGCCCCAGAGCAGCTGTGGCTACAATGTAGCTTACCATGAATGGGTGAATGACTGAACGTAGTTTAATGCGCATCATCAAGTCTCCTGACTTGAAAAGTGCTACATGTGTACGGCCCATTTAAACATATTGGAAAATCTTATATTGTTAATAAAATGTAGGTTTTAGTCCATGTACAGAAACAATCAATTTGTGATAAGACGTTTTAATTAAGGCACTGTTTATAAAATACAAGGATCGTCAAAGGTTTTTCAAATAGTCAGTATAGACATTACAAAAAAAGTCAAATCAGAACTAACTTTGGATAATACACAAAATATTCATAAAAATCTACAATTTCTAGCTCTGATGGCACTTCTCTATATTACTGTACAGTTGTTTTTATGTCTATAAACATTAGTCTTCTTCTGTAGCCACCATCCTTTCAATGGCAGCCCAGTCTATTCTGGTTAGGCTACTGCCTGCACTGTCGGAGAGATCATCCAGCCAGTCTAATTCTGAAAATCCACCGATGACAGCACCGTCCTGCCCATCTAAAGTCCTGTCCAAAACCTGAAAAAAAAAACAAAAAAAAAAAAACAAAAGGTGGTTGTAAATATCAGATTGTTTGTCAGCAACTTTTAGTGAATTACATGAGCCAAACTTGAGCAAAGAAAAAAAAATCCTAAAGGATTAACCAGGGTAATCTAAAAGGGATATTTATGTTATTTTTCTCTACAGTGGAACAATTGGAACATAGTTTGTTTTTTAAGAAAACTCGGATCTTACCAAGGAAGAGTCCTCCACAGTCTCAGACTTCTTTACTTGTCTTTGTTCCCTCCCGTCCCCTCTTCGTAAAACAGCTCCACTGGATTCATTGTTGTTGGACGCAGTTTTAGTTTGGGATCCAACACCTTGGGCCTGACTCTGGTTAGATCCATGGAGCTTGGATTGGTTCTTGGTGTTGCTGAGCATACCACGCCTTGTTATCTGAGACAGTCGGTCCCCCGGCAAAAAGGTTACTGAAACAAAGAAATTCACAATATAAGGAAAGTTAAAGTAGTTTTTATGAAACAGTGTTGTGAAAAAATATGTACCACCTTTCAGTAGATAAGTCAAGGTCAAGGCTTGTAGAACCCAACCATCCCACAGGAAAATTTGTATTTTTTTATCATTAATAATCCACTATTAGCAGCACACATCTAGATGGATCTAATAGGACAGCAGTGTAGCAGCACAATCAAGCCCATATATAAGTCTTTAGTCTTCCTATTTATCCCTGTAACGATGCACCAACTCATCACCAGATGTATTGAAGTATGACAACAGGAGACAACTATACCTGGTCGATGAAGTCCAAGCCTTCTGCTGCGATCTCTCCCCTCTGCAGAATAAAGTAGATGTGGAGGAGAAGCTCCTGACTGAGACTTAAAACTTCTTTTATCATTAACTGCTACGGTGAGAGGCCTGCAAGAGAAAAATATCACACAGATTATACAAGGTTGACACTCTTGTCTTAAGCTGCTGATGGACTCTTTAGCATCTTATGTTAACATATCTAAAAACGTTCTACTTTCTTCTAAACAGGTAAAAATGCAGGACCTTTAACATTTGGTGTCACTTATAATCGATTTCTGTCACATATTCTGTTTGCAACAAGGTAATAGCTGCAAAATAATATACAACACCTTTTGTATTTTTTGATTTTCTGAAAGCTTTAGGTCAGCTACAGAGTCGTATTGAATATGTATAAATGAAATTAAATAGAAAAAAAAAAATCTTGTTTTCCAACGTTGAAAGTTTTTACACCTTTTTATAAACAAGGTCTGCAAATTTTCTCAAATACTTTGAGTGAAATAAACTTCTACTATTTTAAATCATAAAAAATCCACCTTTTAAGTGTATTTTTCAAATAAAACATCACTATATATATTTTTTGTTGGTTTGAAATACACTTAAAAAAATAAAGCAACTGTTTCTGGAATCTACTTAATCATATTTAGTTACTTTGATTAATAATGTCCAACCCTGCTAACATGAAACTGTTGTGTTAAAGTAAATAAATATGATTAAGTAGATTTCCAAAGGATGTAGTGGGAGCTTCTTTTTTTTTTAACAAAATCTTGGTTAAATTCATTAAAAGAAATGTAGAGATTCTTTTTCTCAGCTGATAAGCCATTATTTATTCCAATTATTGCTTATGACATAATATACTTATTTAATTTTAGTATCACAGGATACCTCTGAAGGTTACAATGAGGGGGGGCTGAAGATGAAATCAACCAGGTGCTGGAGAGAACTGGAGGCCCAAAACCCTGGTGAGAACTGGATGCAGTCACAGACGAAGCGAGGACATCTTTGGCCAAAGAGCAAGCCTCCTGTGTTCTCTGATAGTATTGCTTCAGAAGCATGGCCCTAATAAATAAAGTGAAGAGAAACTTCTCGTGTAACTAGCATGTATGTTTTAATCGAGCCACAAGTACACAGGTACCTACTTTTCTCTCTGCTCTTTGTTTCTCCCACTGCTTGGTTGTTTTCTACTTGGTGATGGCTGCATAATGTTAAAGAGCAGCAATGAACATATTATTACAAAATATATAAATAAAAATAAATGAAACATCACATCTAGAAACAAAAAGCCAAGCATATCTCACCCCTGCTGAAGAGGCAGAGAATGGTTTGTGTTCCCTCTCCCTCAGGCTCTGCCTGTGTTTTTGATAAGCTGCCAGTCTTTCCCTTTGTTTCCGTCTCATCCAGATCCTCAGGTCCTTTCTTTCCTCCTCAGGACGTGTGCTGTTCTGGGATGTCCAGCTATGTTGTTGTTGGTCCTGCCTCCTGAAGGCCACACCGTTTGTCAGGTGGCGTATATCCCCATTTAAAACAGCACACGTCTGCACTCTGTACCTGCTTTGGCCTGCAGTCTGAGGGTGATCCCAATCAGAGGGAGATAAGTAGCCTTCCTTTACCAACTCGTCTAGGATTTCCATAGTGTCGGATAACTCAGTCTGACCCAGTTCAGTATCAGTCCATCTGCACATTAACAAGTGTGAAACATTGTAAGTTAGAAGAAGTTTTAAATGTTACAAGACTTCAGGTCTAGTTAAACTTACTCATGAGATATGTTGTAGGTTTCACTGCAGTGCTCTTTTTCTCCTTTGGGTGAAAGATTACAGTAAATTTGAGCTTTTTTTAAACAAACTGCTGCAATGAAACATAATAAGATGAACATCACTGACATCTTACAGTATTTAAAGATCTAAGAGATATCATCCTATCAGATTGGGATAAAACACAATCTTTAATTTAATGGTGTGACATGAACTCCTGATCAAAGACATCAAAAATGTCTGCATGAGTTGCATTTAAACCTGGAGCGATGTGAGCAGAGGAAGGACCTCGACTCTGAGAGAAAGAAGTGCTTGAATCATGAGGAGACGGCTTTGTTGCAGGACTGCAGGAGACTTCATTAAACAAGAGTTCCTCTTCCTGTTTTTCCCAAATCTCGTCGCATTCCTTCAAAGCAGGTAAGAGGTCCGGATCTGGTCTGGATGTCCATGCTGTTGGAGATAACAACATGGTTTTAAAATCCAGACAAAGTGAAATAAATAAGAAATGGTGCAATCATTTT
>JAUZNJ010057030.1:0-28796 GCA_034780135.1 Jordanella pulchra
AAAATTGCTCTACCTTACGTGGTTCGAATTCTACCGGCATTTAAAAATATGTATGCATCTGGGAGCGCGGGCGCTCCCGTAGTCCGTAAAGGGTTAATGCAGTGGTAACCATAATTCATGGATGCAATCTAAACAACCAGTTTGGCTTCCTCTAAATTTTGAAATGTACATAGATACAAAAGTAAGGAGCAACAGTGCAACGAGTCAATCTGAAGTGTTGTGATAGCTTAGCTTGGTACTACAGGCAGATTTTCTTTAAACATTTGCAGCAACAATTATCCCCCGATTACATCAGTGGTCTCTTATTGGTCCTAAAAGTCTCCACCCGGTCCACCATTGACTGCCTGCACTACCAGCACCATTTGCTTTAATCTAATGATTTTCTTTAAAAATGAAAACAATGTAAATTAAAGGTCCTTCTTTAGATCTTAAATGAACAGAACACCCGGTTGGGGTTTTGAATCGCCTCGCTCTACCGCCGCTATACAGCTTTAGTGAGGTTTGACTAAAGAAAAGAGGAGGAAGATAAGAGCCAGACCTGCTGAATCATCCAGGTCAATCAGCTTCGGCATGAGGCTCTCCGGCAGCTTCTCTGGGAGATCGTAGCCATTTTTTCTGGCCACAACCAAGTGAAAGGCGGCGCAGAACTCATCGAGTGTCAGCGCTCCGTCTTTATCAAAGTCCGAAAGCTCCCTTAAATAATAAAACAGCAAATCAGGTCTCATTTCGTGCTTCAGCAGAAAAACATACCTGCTACACAAATACTTGTGTGCATGAAGGCAGAAAACATCAGCATATAAGACAGATGAACACAGCAGCAGACTCACCAAATATGGGACAACTCTAAAATTGGAAGTTTTGACTTTGTAAAAAACTCTTTCGCAGCTGAACCTGAAACACACAAACAGTGACCATTCAAAAACCTTTTCCTTTCTTACTCATGAGTGTTTGTGAGGTTGCTTTTCTTCTCCTACCTGGTATTAAGCCGGTGAGGTCAGGCTGAATGGTTTTGAACTGATTAATGTAATACTGTCTTTGCTCGTCAGTGATTTTCCAGGGATCGTCGTAGCTGCTGGACTGTCGCTGGATCTCATTGGTCGTCGTGGCTGAGGCCACGGTTCGTATCGTTGTGCTTTCCTACAGACAACAGTACTGCATTTATTTATTTTAACTATTGTAAATACTTAAAAAACAAAACAAACGTATCAAAGCACATTTCTAAAAATAACAACACTGCCCTAAAACTGGGAGCTGATTTCTGTCTCCAAAACAATGTAACGGACTAAAAATGAAAATGAAGTCTGGCTAAAATTAGACACACGAGCCTTTATTTGAATCAGCTCAGGAGTTTCAGTTTAACGCCGTCGGCTGACAAAGCAGAAGCAGAGGCATGAAATGCTGACTGGTTTTCAAAGACACAAGTGTGGTTTGCAAGAACTGCTGCTGCCGTTTCAACTAATCAAAGAAGATTTTCATCTTAGTTTGAAAACAAATTATTACAGTTCTGAGCAACATCTGCTTGTTTGTAGAAATGCCAGACAATAAGGTGCTGCAGCCAATTATTTTTTTTACCTCAGTATAACATTACTTTTCCTACAGATTTCTTTTTAAACGTTCAATATTTATGACTAGTTAGTTTACCACAAGTTTTCAGTTTACCTTCTGTTTATATTTTCTATTAATTAATGCTAGAAATTTCAGATTAAGCCAGCCTTTTATAATGAATCCTTCAGACACCAATCTGATAATGGATGAACTGAGGTATGAACAGAAGGATGGAAAATATGGAGAAATAGCCAAAAATCATGATGGATGGACAGAAAAAAAGGATGAATAGTTATAAAGAGAAAAACCTAAATGGAAATTTAAAGAAGTGGGTAATTAATGGTTAGGGTCTACCAGTATACAAAGGTCCTACCTGGGTACGCAACCAGGTTTTAAACTTGTGTTAAGGTACGTTTTGCGTATGCTTCAATCAAAAAACTAATTTTCTTTAGTCTACGGTGAACAAAAACTTTTATTTCATTTTCTAAAAATTATTAGATTATAAAATATTCTAAAACTACAAAAAGAGGCTAATATGGAACCAACTGGAGATCAGGTTAGATTTTTTACAATTAAAAGATAAAAATTAAAAGAATTAAAAAGATTGACAGTGTGTGCTAATATTGGTTAATTTCAAAATAATACGACTTCAAATGAACCCCAGAGTTATCATAATGTGCTAATCTCTCTCTGTTTGTGGGTGTATAGAGAACATACACCATAAATATTAAGCTGTCTAAGGAAATTTAAAAAATAAAATCAGAGTTTTATTACAAAAAAAAACTGGCTTGTAACCAGTGTCTGCTGCTTGGCAATAAAACAACTTAGTTTCACTTTCTTAACACCTAAATAAACTTTAACCTCATGAAACTTTTTATGCTGAACCAAAAACATTCCAGAGAGAGACTGAAAACATGTAGTTATAATTAGCAAACATGTTTAAGTTAATGCACCTCTTCACAATATGCATAACCTGTTGTCAAACCGCAATAATGAATAATATGTAAGTTTAACCTAAAGGCACCGTATGTGTGAAGCTGCTGGGAACCGCTTCTAGTCTGATAATCCTGCAGTCCCAGAGACTTTTACCTTCAGCTTAAAATCCTTTCAGGTGAGTAAATAAGTTACTTACAGAGCGAGCTATACTCTTACCTTAGAAAAATGCTGACGTTAAGCGATTGTTTTCTCCAGCGTCCTTTTTCAATTGTCTTATTGTCAAGGTAGCTACACATTAAAGCCTAATGAGTTTTGTTTTATCTTTGTTTTGTAATAAACAACAGATTTTAGGGATTACTGTGCCTTTAGTCCCACATGCAAACCTACTTGATATGTTTAAATTTAGAAATAAATTCGGTTCACGTTCATCCCTACGTCACGTTTCCTTTTTCAAAATTTATAGAAAACAGGGTTCAACTCGACTCAAACACTTTTACAGATTTTTTTCAGGAACTCCAGTAAATTCAACAACTGCTGCATGAGATGAGAGTGAACAACACGGGTCTTGTGCAGCTGCTCTACCTGGACTGATGACGGGTGCATTGCTGGAAGCGTGCTGGAGGGCGGGGTGTCTGCAGTAAAACTGACCCAGCTTTCTTGGCTTGGAGGAGGAGGGGGCGAGTGGGATGACCACATGCCATCAGCTGTTACTGGCCCTGGAGGGGAGGAACCACAGAAAGGCATGTTTAAAAAAATAAATAAATAAACCCACACCCCGAGTTAAACACGCTGACTGATCCTGTGGCCGTCACCTGTTTGTGGCTCTCTGAACTGCGTCCACACAGCTCCGCTTGCAGCCACCACTTGTTGCCTGTCTGCATTTCCTCCACTGTGCTGCCGTTTGTGTTTCCTCCAGGAGTGAGGGGAGGTGGGGGGAGACTGGTGGGGTGAGATGACCGGGGACGTGGGTTCAGGCTGGGAATCAAACACAAACGGATAACACTTTCAGAAATTTATATTAGATCCTATCATCAATTCTACACATATACACACTCTTATAGCACATGTGAAGAACGTTAAGTGCATAAAAGGAAAAAAAAAAACAAAAAAAACAAGCATAATCTGCTAAATCTCACATGTGGGATTGTCAAACCAACCATGAATGAGCATTTCAAAACTAATGTGCAAAGATAACCAGCGTGCTAAAGATCTGTTTGGGTGATTGAAATGTCAACACCCACGGCGGAACCGAAACTAGTTTGAGCTACAAATTATCAAGAAAGCACAGAGTAGCTTATCTGGAGTGATGGCAGGGTTGAGCTGTAGTAAAAACATGAAACGTTTGTTTTCTAAAGGAGCATCGTCATATCTTTAGATCTGCTGGATCATAGAAGATGCAATATTAACAAACTGAGACGTAAACGATTATTTTGTTGAAGGAGCAGCAGAGTTACCAACCTGAGTTTCTATGCTGGGTGCCAAGGGCTGGATGACCTCATGGGCAGGAAGTGAAGTGGAGGAGGGGGGGGCTTTCTTGTTCTGGTGACCCCTGCCAGGTGGTCGGGGTATTAAAGCTGTTCCGGTGGCCGGGTATAAGCCCTGACTGTCTGCGTCCTGGTACAGGGCTGCGTGTCTCGCTTCTGCCTCGTTCTTTCCCACCACGAACCGGGGCAACGGCAGATCTTTGACTATTAAAGAAATAAAAATATATATATATTTGATTCAAACAAACCCCAATCCAGACCTCTTAACACACGGCAGGAGTAACATAATCCATTTTCACAGGCAGCGGAAATGTTTCCCTACCCTGTGTTTCAATGCTTGCAGCCGAGTCACTCAGTTACAGCCATCAGCTGACGATAGTGCAGCTTGTAAAATGTGGGGAAAGCCATAAAATGGGAACAGCGCGTAGATTCTTGCTTCCTCAAAATAAAAACAGACTGATCCGTTCAGCAGAGCTCAGCTTATTTGTATGACGTTAAAAGGTTACAGCAAAACATGGAGCCCGATATGTGCTTTAGGTCCTTATGGGCTCCGACGTCTTACAGGGTTCCTTCTTTAGAGCGTTAGTCTCCCAAAAAAAATCCAGCAGAACAGCAAAAACTTAGCTAATCATAATGTGATTATAAGGTCTGAAATACGGACCATAAAACATGTGACGCCTGAGTCTTATTAAACCCTTTGATGTAAGAGTGACAAATATCTCAAACAGGTGTTGAAAAGTTGTTGAAAAACGACACAATGTTCCATTTATCAAATGGAGACGTTGTTTATTATAAATAATTCAGCCATAATCTGATTAGAATTGAACATCAAACACTGTATGACAAACAGCAGAATTAAATTTAAACTGCTTTTTTTGTCAGTGAGACAGAATGAAAGAACATATAAGATTTAAGTGATTTAAACCTTTTTTAAAAAAATAAATAAATAAATAAATAAAAAAAAAACACACAAAATGCTTTAATGCAAATTCTAGTTCAGTATTATTACTGGCATTCACAGTGAGGGATGCCATGCAGCAGACTCTGGAGAAGGTTCACAGGTGAGATTTAGAGTCACTTCCTACTGAGACCAATGTCAGTAATGACCGGGTAAAATATCAGCACAAATTATTCCCGCTTTTATCACTGATTTTGTAAAGTTCTATTTTAAAAAAAGATGTGAACAAATATTTTACTTGAAAAGAATAGGACAGAGCTGACCTTTTGCTTATGGGTGACATTGAACTTTAAACTAAAAATATTCTACGGTTAAGAATAAACAAGAATAAATTAGAAGGGAAACTTGTGGATGAAAAGTTTTCTCATTCAAGCTCTCTCTCCAGTAGTACAGCGCCTGCTGCTCCGTTGGTTGATGCTGTTCTAGTGATCATGTTGGCTCCTGATGTTGAATACAAGCGCTTCTGGCTGGAACTGAATGCTTTTTACCTGCCAGCTTATATTGGAGATTTTAAAATGCAGGCTGGTATAATGCCATAACAGTTTTTCCACTGATATTGGACCGATAAGTACGTAGATCAGATCGGGGCACCCCTAAAGTTGATATTCTATGTGGAGTGGAATATGATGATATCCGTCACCCACTAGGAAGCTGGAAAAGAGCCGCTGCCCTTTTATACTGAAAGGAAATAACTGGGATACCCCCACTAGAAGATGATTTCAGGGCAGACCCAGAACTATCTAAAGAGGCCACGAAACATCTTGTGACCCCCCAGAACAAACAGGAAGGTCCCACTGGAGAAAGGAATGTCTGGAACTTTCTATGCCAGTGAACCTGCCTTAAATACACAGAAGACAATACATGGATGGATGGAGATAATTGTAGGTAAACATGATCAGTTGCTGTATTTAGTCTTTTTACCCTCATCTATTGGCATTTATAGACTGATGGCAGGAATGAAAAACATTTGATGTTGATTTGTGAAATAACCCCAGTCATTATCCCAACAAGAGCCTGCATATTATCTCAATGACTAACTGGACATAATATCTTGTTAAAGTTTTAATTGTAAGTTTCATGCATTCTTGCTCAAGACATTAATAATGCATTTAGTGAGGAAGATAGACTGCAACTGTCCCTGAGGACCACACCGGTTTTATTTTTAGTAGCTCAAATACTACGGCTCCTTTAAAGTGGTAGGCAACAGTTTCATGCAAGGTTAAAGAAAGAATTGGAGCAGAAAAATTGTGGATTAATATTGTTTTTGTTTCCTCTGCATGTCCTGCTGCAACCTTTCAGGCAGACCATACAGGGAAGCTGATTGCCTGCCTGTTTTTCTCTATTAACAGGATATCTGGAGATGATATCCTATATGCTGGATGACTTTATTGAATCAGGGTTGCATCAAAGTAGACAAGTTGCATTCATAAAATATAAATCTGTGTTTGTATGACCTCAGCCGTTTGGATTATTTTTAAAAAGGTGCATGAAATCAGAATTATCATCGCAATATTCAGCAATAGTAAAGCATGGAGATGTTTTCCTGAAATTGTGCTGAACCGATTTAAAACAACCTAATATCTATTTTAGGCACTTATGCTCTATTTGAACAGATAACCTGATTATACTTTCATTTCTGATTGTTCCTTCTGGTGATCTGATACTTTATGAGTGTAAATGGGAAGAATCTATCCGAGCTTTCATATGTGTATGTCATACCGTGGCTCTTTCAGCTCTCCAAGAGTCAGAGTTAACAAGAAAACATGGACTGAACTCAAGAGAAAATATTTATGATGTACTTTGTTGCCTTAAGTTGATTTATAAATTAGATTTTTTCCTGGATTTTGAAGGGAAGGCTTGAAGAACTCCAGTCTGTCGCACTGAAAACCAGGTTTAATTGTATTGAAATCCCCTTATTCTTGATAGCTTTCTGCTCCACGTTTAAGCAACAGCAGAATTCTGAGAAATCAAACCAGAACAACAATTTCAGCACTAATTTAAGACCAGGAAACCAAACTTTAAAACAACCACAAAGTTGACAACCTTTACGTCGTGCAATGTGTCCTTTTATAGCAACAGGAACTGGTCGTTGTGCTTCCGCAAATGTTCATCAAATTATGAAATCATTGCACCATGTTGCAATACTTCAGGGCCCCGATTAGTAACTGAACACTAGAATGAACGTGAGACTTCCTTTCTGAGGCAAGAAGAAACCTTTTTTTCTTTTTTGCTTTAAACCCTGCAGTGTTTACTGTACCTTTACAAAAATCCTTGCACTTGCATCGTTTTGTTTTTTTTCCCCTCCATGTTGCAAGAGCAAAAAATGTAGTCAATGTTATTCGGATTCTTGTGAAAGACCAACGCAAAGTCCATAATTATGAGAAACAGACGAGCGTGCTGCTTAAAATGTATTCTGTGAAACCAACTTTGAGTGGAATTACAACTCCAGCTGTTTGGAAGAGTTTTGTGGAGAATTTTTCTCAACATCAATACTTTTGGTTTATAAAACTATTGAAAATTTCCCTTTTCTTTAACCATGTATCCAATTATTTGCTGCACAAATCAGTCTGGGACCACCTGACTGGCCGTAGCTGCACTAATGGTTTAAAATAAACATGCTAGATAAAATAAGACCTTAATCTACAAACTAGACAACCTTACATTTACTTCATGTAGCACTAAAGTGAACTTATCTTATTATATATACACATCCAGTTCCTTTTATTTGTAGAAACATCATAAAATCATGTCTCATTTTCTCTCATTTGTCACAAATATACATCACTTTGTGTTGGATACAACTAAATAAAACAGCTGTTTGTAACTGTGGGCATGAAGTTAAACACAAAGGTTTACTGCAGATTGATGGAGGGCAATTTTATCAATGGCAAGGCTTTAAATATGGCAGATGGGCTGTAGGAAGAAAAAAAAAGATGGGTTGATGAATGGGCGGAGGGACAGGAAGACTAACAGGATCTCTTTTATTGCTTTTTTACATAAAGCGTCACTTTTAAGGAGAAAAGCCCCAGCTGTTGATATTAGTCTGATTCTTTATAATGATTGAAATTCAAAGAAAGGGGGGACTGTTGTGTATTCCTGCACCACATAAAAAAATAATGGAAAAGAGGGGCTTTAATAAAAAAGCAGCACACTAACAATGAGAATATTCATGCTTTGACTCACCTGAATTGAGGCTTTCCATCCTCAGTGGTAGCCCAGACTGGGCGATGGCGATGAGCTTCAAAGCGATGTAGAACTGACTCCGTCCAAAGTGACCCAGCCGAGTGGCTCCACATAACTCTGTGATCTAAACCCACACATATGGCGATAAGGAGGAACAGTTAACATTATAGTGTTCAGCTGAAGCTGGACTTCCCTCTACAAATCCATACTTTGGACAATTCAACTTCTGTATCTATTTAAAGAAAAAAATAAAATCAATGTCAATGCACATTTATTATCATGATTTGTTTTTTGCCGCTTTTTTCGGTTAAAAACCCCAAATACAACCTTATTGTTACAGATTTGCTGTTCTTTATAACCTTCAGGGTGGGCAGATAAGAGGACTCAAAAGAAACCTGAAAAATGTCTGAAATGTCATTGTGCAAGTTTTCATTGGATACAGTGTGGCTGGAAATGCAAACTTTTGCAGCCTGATATATCAGCGGAGTTCAGGGTTATAACGTGAGTAACACTTTAAGTGGAAGTCCTTCATGAGTGGGAACCACAACAGCTGACTGATCCATGGAGTGCTGACAAAGGACCTAATCTAAGCGTGTGCCTGTGTGTGTGTGTGTGTGTGTGAGGGAGAGAGCATATAAAGCAACAGCCACTTTTTTTCAGCCTGTTACAACATAACACTGTAGCAGCAGCAACACTGCGCCCAGTATGGAGTTACAACGCTGGCTGATTCTTCAACCACACAGCCTCCCCTTGTTGACCTTGAGAAAGATGCTGAGTCACTAACGGCAAACACTGGTCTGCCGAGAGACAAAAAGTCACACAAGAACGGGCTGCAGCAGCTGAAACTAGCAACTAAGGACTATAAGATAACTGGAAGGAAAAAAAAGAGCATTAAAGAGGATTATTGGAGAAAAAAAACCTGCTGGATGCTCTCCTATCATCTCTATGTGTGCACATATGAGTCAAATAATAAAGTGGTACAACTCTAACATTTCTGACTGTATCCTTTTTAACATGCAAAACAAGAAGAAAACTGAGGACCATGCAGCGAAAAATGCAACAGTGTTTGCATAGAAAACACACACCGACAAACACGCCAGTGTCTGCAGCGCCCTGCAATTATTGCCATAACGGGTTGCAACACCAAGTTTGTTTGGCAATTCGAAAACAGAAACCACAAATTCTCTGGATATTAAATGCATTAGCCTTTCCTGTGATTCTTTCCAAAGGGGAAAACAACACAAATATATTACTAGATGCTAAGATGGGTGACAAAGTTCAAGTCAAACACAGTGGGCATCTTAGTTTGGAGGTTTGAAACTAAAATGGGACTGAAACATTAGTTTTTGAGCTGAAAGAACCAAGCTAATGGTTAGAATGGAACTGATGAACTAGTCTTTTCCAGGACTATTACAAATAAAGGCAAAAATCTACTGCATTTTCAGACAATTACAAGACAATCAAGAAGTATTACTCTAACTTAAAGTCTCTAACAATGATATAATTTTATTAAACTTAAAAAAGTGCAGTGGGGTATTTTTTGAATTATTTTATAGACTAAAAATAGTGTAAGCTCTTAAGTTTTAATGCGTGTTATCAATAGAAAGACTGTTTAACATGCAGGTTAAAAATCTGTTAAACCCGATTGAGGAACAAATTATTAAAAAGAAGGATCCCTGGAAAAAACTACACAGTACCTAAAATATAACACTTTATTCAAGAAGAATGATAAGAATTTCAGAAACTTTATCAAGAAATAAGCCATTAAAATACCTTTTAAGAATTCGAACCTGAAGCAATATTTTTCCCACCAGTTAGAAACAAAGAACTACTCACTCCTGTTCTATAGTTATCAACCTTTTTCAGGTAGATTGATTCATTTAAGCTTTCAAGGCCAAAATCTGAGGGTTGATAAAGAAAAGTCTGTGTGTGACTCTTTAGCCTGGGGACTGTTATATTTAATGATACTCCATTACTATTACATTAACAAGTGCCAACTGTCACATGCAGCCTGCGTGCTCAGCATGTCAGCTCAACCCAGAAAATGGGAGGCAGATATCCGTGGAGGAAAAAGGGAGGAAAGAGTGGGCAGTGACGTGAAGCGCAAAGCCTGATGAGAACATCAGGTTTTTGTTGGGCTTATTTTTCTATGGGTGAAAGCACAATTACACATCTGAAAACAAAACATACCTAAGAGCTCTGTTATATGAATTTGGTTGCTTTTAGGAAATCATATAAAAACGTAAACAAGAGTTATGTTAGGAAACGCCTGTTTTTGAGATTTACAGAAATGACACCTAAGCTAATATATTGTCCTCTGATGGTTTAATAAAGTGCCAGAGAGAGAGCAGGGTTTTCTCTTTCTGTAGGGAGAGTACATAGAGTAACAGTGTTCCTCCTCGCCCACATGTTGCAGAGCACTGCTAGTCAGCTGCCTAAAAAAATAAAAACAATTATTGCGCTTATATGAAAGACAAAATTTATGAGGTCTGGAATAAATACTAGTCACAAAAACGTTGAAAATCACTGATAATGAGGAGCATCATTAATAGCAAACTAAAACTACAGTTTCCAAGCTATAAATGGCATCTCTGTGAGGCAGCTGTCTTCAGATTGGCTACCTGGATGGACAACCTAACTAACATCAGCGTATTGTTCCAAAATAAGATGTTTTTGAAAGTTGTTTCCACAAATAAAGGCCTGTGTTATAACTAATGGAAATTTCATCAACTTTGTGCTCACCTCTCTGAAGAATGAACCTAGATTAAAAGATTATTCATAGGTCTATTAGTTTCCAATTCAAAAGCATCTAAAACTCTCTAATAGTTATTTAAGATTTTAAAGACCTGAAAATGTAGATACTTCTTGTAATCGTACACACTTTTTGATGGTAACTAGTTAGGTCGATTCCTGCTTTCATTGGTTTAACATTATTAGTAGTATTTTTACAAAATACTGTATAACTTAGTCTAGAGGGCTGCATAATTTTCTTAGAAGGGAGCCCAAACCAGGTTTGTCTAAAGCACATAGAATATTTTGGGTCGTCTGTGGATTAAAGTTATATATATTTCTTATTAGGCTGGTTGTATTTCCATCGTATCTTTTGAATTTTAAACCATTTTGTTGACTTCGTGTACAATTATTAAGGCTCGTTGGTTTTCAACGGTTATATTTAGTGTTTCGGAGCTGAAAAGTTCGTTTAGAGCCGAATAGTTGGGCTAACTTTAGCCGGAGGAAGGTGTGTCCCTCGCTGCGCAGCTTTGCTAACCTGCCTGGCTAACCTCGGGTCAGCACTATGACAGGGAAGCTTGTTTAACATCTCTTCAGTCTAAACGGGTCCTTGAGCGGCGTACAGTCCCTCAACCAAGGTGGCAGAGAGTTTAACAAAACTGCTACCTGTCTGTGGTTAGCTTACCTGCAGTACAACTTCACTGGGTAGCTGGGCCGCCCGAAAAAGGTCAAGAACTCTCCCATTAGAAGCCACTTTTTTGGTGTTGTCCGTGTCGCAGTAGACAAACAGCTCCGAGTAATATTTCTGCTCGACATCACTCAGCGTTAGACTTTCCATCGTTATAACGAGATAAGCTGGAAAGCGGACTAGCTGGTCGTTGATTAGCCCCCTTAGCCAATGGCTGGGGCAGGATCCGAAAACGGATGAGACTTCAGGATTCCCGATTGGGCTAACGGTGAGGTTAGCAGTAAAACTGTACTCTACGTTCACCGTGAGCCTCCCTAACACCGTATCCTTGTAAACAACGCCGTCTCCAGCACGGTTACCCAGCCAGTGGTAGCTTCCACACAGTTGGTTAACTTGTTGGGCAGCCAAGCCAAAGTGGCCAACCGCTAACACGGCTACCTTGAATCAAAGTCAGCGGCACGAACAGCAGGCTAAACTAGCAAAGTGCGTCCACCTCCTCGATCGGGACATCAGCCGTGTTGATGTCAAAGTACAAGACTTCGTCTCCCCTGGATCTTCGGCAGGACGGTGTTTCTGATCCTTGCCCGAGGCAGACTCTTCCACTGGGCCGTTAGAAGTAAAGTTTCAGGGTCTTGGGGCTCTTTCCTCTAGTAATCATAGCCGCCATTCCTGCCGTCACTGTCAAGCCGGCCCTGAGAAAGAGCGTCCGTTCTGGATTACCCTTCAAAATAAGGGTCGCATATTTGGAAAACGTCTATCAGAATAACATCTTAGTGCACCTCTTTTTACACAGCACTTGCAGTGATATGAAGGGTTAGACCAGTTGAATTGTGTTTATTCCTCTTAGAGTAATTAAAGATTTAAATGACTGGCTATGAGAAATAAGAATGTGGCCTATTCTTGCATATTCTAACAACCTTTCTTCAGCTTGTTTCTGACATTGTCAAAAAGGCCTAACAGAGCAGTGAGTAATTTATCAGTGGTAAATGGCCTGTGTGTGTTATAACAAGTCTGCGGACCCTGTTGTGCACTATATTCAGCCATTCACGCATTGATGGTGGAAAGCCATACTGTAGCTACAGCTGTCCTGGGGCCGACTGACTGAAGTGATGCTGCAAAACCAACAACAAGCCGTCTGACCACCAACAGCAGGCAAAGTGTCTTCCCTAAGGAAACAGACTGAGAGAGGAGTGGGCACTTAGACGGGTTACAAACCTGCCATTGATAAAGTATCTAAAATTTTAGTAAAGCAACATATCTAAATACTTATTTCTAAAATATTTTGTTAAACTGTAGCAATTTTTGTGTTAGAAAAAGAATGAGCTATTTTATAAATAATTTTGCATGTTTGTAAGATCATAATAAAAAAAGTCAACTTTGGAATTCTACAAAAATCAAAACCTGTATCAGTTATGATAAAAAAAAGTTACTTTTTGCATTCACAGTTTAATATTATAATCTTGGAAATTGCTTTATCAGTTTATTTTATTTGATCTACTTTAATATCATGATGATTAACCATATTTTTACTGAAGAAAATAAACAACAGAGTTTCTCTCCTCCAGTTAAAATCTTCATGGTAGTTCATAAAGTAGAACTGTTTCGACATATAGATAAGTTACTGAAATATTTGCTTGCCTTCATGGAAGCACAATTCATGAAATTTAACATTTCCTCTGGACATAACTGAATGTGAAACACTGTAAACTTTACATGGCTGCCAGATCAAATAAGCAAATACGAGTAATCAGTCTTTATTCACATAATCTCTGTAGTTATCACCTGCAACTCTTCAATGCATGGCTTTCCTTTTTTTTAGATCTCAATCAGAGAAATTCTTTTTTTATGGTTTTGAAATGTGTTATGATTACTTTGCATTCAATATAGTTTCTATAAGAGGAGAAAAAACAACAGCAAAAGGTTTCTTTGTAGCATTTTTAATGGATGATCTACTACTCGTGTAAACTAGAAAAATAAAGTTGTTATGGGATAGAACAAAGCCAGATTTGTGTTGAAGAGTTTCTCTCTCTTAAAAAAAAACAAGCTTTTATTCTGGAAATAAATTTAGCTCACTTCCAGTTCGAGCCCTGGCATTATATGAATAACTTTTTAACTTGATGTGTCCATCACTGGACTCTTCTCTGGCCTGCAGGGAACCAGATTATTAATTCCTAAATAAAAGGTGCAGTTTTTACCCGCACTTTGTATTTATGACAGAAACTAAATACAATTCTGGATGTTCCTGTGTGTTTCAGAAAGCGGCCAAGTAGGGGCATCGTTAATATTTTCAATCATACAAACAAAATTAGAATTAACCTTGTCCTATGCAAATTAAACTTAACCACAATTGGATTGAGATTCTGGCAAATAATACAGTAATTATGTGATCTTTGTTCTCTTCTTACCCTGATGGGTCTGATTTGTGCATGTTACGCTGATATTTCAAAACCGATGATAGAGCGACAGATTAACATAGAAAAATATAACGTAGAAACACAATGTTAGAATAATTAAGTCTTCGATAATTATGTAAATAATTAAGTTCTTGTTACATTTACTCAGTTATAGTTTCTTGGGTAGCATTTGAAAAAAACAACAAAAAGAAAATATACTTCTACAAGATATTTATGCATCATACATTTCAGTTTTATTTTAGTATCACTGTTTTGAAACTCTTACTTGACTACAATTTATACATACATA
Source organism: Jordanella pulchra (assembly GCA_034780135.1). Taxonomy (NCBI): domain Eukaryota; kingdom Metazoa; phylum Chordata; class Actinopteri; order Cyprinodontiformes; family Cyprinodontidae; genus Jordanella; species Jordanella pulchra. The sequence goes on from JAUZNJ010057030.1 coordinate 14,228, forward strand.
CATATTTTGTTTGTTTTTTGTTTTGTGTTGTTTTTATTTTTTTCCGCCAAACTTGTTTTGATTTCTTTTGTTGTTTTTTTATGTTATTTATGTGTTTTATTTTTTTATTCTAATGTCTAAAGGAGTTTTGGAGGTAATATTTTCATCTGTAAATCTACATTTTTTATATTAAATCACATAATCTGATTAGTTGTTTAGGACTTGTAAAGTTCTTTTATTGTCGTATTTTTTTTGTTTTTTTTTTTTTACCAAGTTCTATTTTTACTCAGAGCCAAGAAATGTTATTTCATTAGCTTACTTACTTTTACTTGAGTTCAATAATATTGAGCTAATATAGTTATAACTTCTGTTTCAGCTACTCTTCCCACCTATAGTGAAATTAAAGGATTACATTACACCTTCAAATCTGCCACAATGTGAATGAATTTGTGCTTCGCTGTATACAATTCCAACTTATGAGAAAGCCCATATGTATATTTTAAGAGCCAAACCGTAATTTTATACAAACCTCTGAATTACAATAATATGTTTTTTCTCACCAGAAGAAAAATTCATAAATAGGGTGGGGTCGCCAAGAGTTCTGACTTTATTCTGACATAGAATCTGAAGAGTAAGTTAAAGATTAGGGTGATGAAAAGAGGGCCTTCCATTTTCAAAGACATGGAACTCATTATATACCTATTAGAAAAGAAATGAATATATGCGACAAGGTGGTCAGAGTTTTTCTTTTTGTAAAATAAAACATTTCTAATTACCTTTCAAATGGTATGACATAGCTATAGACATACATTTTACATTGTTGTATAAACCTTTATGATATGCCTGTATTTTTGTTAAAAATATCTTTATTTATTGAAAATAATTTAAATCTAATGTTGTTACGTTTTAAAAATCAATTCCATCCATTCTTTAGCCGAAATGAACACATCATGTGTGTCACAATGAAGTCAGATGAGTAACGATGAGTCTAATGAGACCGAGCCGGCATAATCTGCTAGCTCATTTACTTCAAACAATGCAGGACGATTTTTCCCTTTCCGATGAGATTAAATATATTCAGATTGTGACTCAATTTGAAAACAACATCAAAAATTCAAATCAAAAGGCAGTTGATCATATAACATTGTTGGGAAATACTCCTTTCCTTTTATTAGGCAATTATTGTATGCAGTTGCATATTTGCAGCTTCTTAACATCAGAAAGAGTGCGAGGACAAAACACATTAAGCAGAGAGATATGCCATGCAGGCAGGGACAAAATAGTACACTCTGTGAATATATAAGAGACCAGAGGTTAAGAGAATACACAGAAATAGAGAATTGATGTTCTAACCTGTTATATTCAATTTAAAGTGAAATGTATTTCTTTTCAACTGTACACAAAAACAAGAGATTTATTATGATGACCGTATACTGCTTTGATAGTTTACAAATGTATGCGTATCTGAATTTTAAATAACTATCCATACCTGGTTTATCACACTACATTTAAATTGTTTCAGTCATGAAAGATCTGAGCCAAATGAGACGGATCCAAGAAAAGAGCTTGAATTCCCATCATTACAGCGGGGTGTCGTGGTGCCTTCATGTTACCTTTGGTCCCGAAGGAAAATGACTCATTTGAAATGTTACATTTTGTATGCCTTGCAGTATTACTTCTTACTATTTATACGAAATTCCCTATAATGGGACTCACTTTATATCCCCTCATCCAGTTAATTTCTAATTTCTTTCATTTCTTTGCATTCCTCTCTGCTTCAATTGCTCATTGTCACTTAGACATAAAAATACTATAATGTGGTGCAGTGCACTTTTTTTTTTTTGCTTTTGACATGAACTTTAAATTCAAATATAACAGAACAATTTACAGCTATAAACATCAAATCATAATTTTTCTCCCACCTCACTAGTTTACTTTAGTAAGCGAACTTTCCGAGCATCCAGTGAACGCAGCAACATTCTTACCGGGTGCCGACTCTTCAGAAAGTCCTGCTACATCACCTCCCTACAGGAAAACGTACAACTAAATAGGTAAATTGATTTTATTGCTGTCGTGTTCATGGTTTATTTAATGTAAAAACATTAAAAACATTTCCTGACGTGCATCAAATCAGTTCAAGCGCGAGAAAAAGAAACTCCATCCGCACCCGACAGATCATTTGATCGAGTTACTAATCGGATAAATCCATGTTTTGCTCCCGGAAGTCATATACAAAATGCGTGAGGTTGGATGTATTGAATCGCATGTTAGTATGAATATTTGCTTTCGAAATTAAACAGCTAAAATAATAATTTGAGGCTTGCGTTTAGCTAGCCGTGAATGCTATCCCTCTATTTCCGCATTAGACAGTCCGCCCTGATCACTTCAGGTTGCAGCTTGTTAACGTGATTTCAGCTCTGCGGTGTTGCTGATTTGAGTATTTCAGATTCAAGAATTCATATCTCAAAAGTACATCGATATTTACCGTGAAAATTTAAAGAATATCTAAATTTTCTCCCAGTTTGCTTTAAAAATCAAATTTAGTAATAATTATGTTTTTTTTTTGTACTAATCTTTTTATGTTTTTATTTTTTCCCCTCCTTTTAGCAACAATGAATGTATCACATGAAATAGGTCTGCTTGTGAAGGAAATTCAGCGACTTGGCAGCAAAAGTGAGTCAAAGCTGAGATGGCAGGATTTGGTGTGTTTTTATCCAGAGGTTTCTTTGTGTTGGAAACAATGATCACGTGACATACACAACCATTCCTAGCTTATTATACCTCTTCCAACTTTGCAAAACATAACTAGATTATAGCACCATGATTCAATGGCCTACATAGTCATCTATTTGCCTTAAGCTGTAAAACACGTGGTTTTAATACTTCTCATGCATGATCTGTCATGTTAGAACTACTAACGTCATTGTTTTTTTTGTTTTTTTTTTTACTAAGATTTATTATAGGAGAGCAACACAAAGGAGTAAATGTACAAAGTTGAAAGAACATTACCGTACATTTGTTGTCAGCCCCCATTTTCAGAGAAATGTTTCATTGCAAGGACAGCTGCAAACCTTATATTTTGGGTATCCTTCATACAGTTTTAGTCATTTACTGACTAAAGAGTTGTTTTTTATGTTTTTCTTCTTTTAAAAAAATCTGTATTCAATCTTGCTGTGTATATTTTAGGTCATTTTTATGCTGCAGGATGAACCTCTATTCTGTTATCGTGATTGTTTTTCCTTTTAATCTTTATTTAGTGTTATCCCTCCTTCTATCAGCTAAGCCTGGTGAAACATGCTGCTTCCACCTCCGTGTTTTCACATGGGGATGGTGCGTTCATGCTGACTTGCAGTCTTGGTTCTCTACCACAGATATTTGAATGTAGGCTAAAAAGTTTAATGTTTGATTATTCTGATGAAAGAACCTCATTTTACCTGAACTGCGGATATTTGCAGCTCCTCCAGAGTTGCAGTTCTCTTTGCTGCTTCTCTGATTAATTCTTCAGCCTTTTAAGGAGGGCAACTTTGTCTGTGCCTAAAATGTTCAGCTGTGCCTTTTTTTTTATGCTGTGCGATATATTGAGCATAAGGTGGTTAAAGCTTGGGATACTATTTAATGAACTAACCATGCTTTAAACATCTGCATAACATTCCTGGTTAATCATGCTTTAATTTGTGTTGATCTATCACATACACCCCAAATAAAAGCATCAATATAATATATATAAAAGCTAAAGTGTTGTTATTGCTTTTAGGAGGAACAGTATTTGAGTTCTAATATTCCTTCCAGTTTACCTGTAAATGTTTACCTGTAAATCCTGTTTTGTTTTTTTTCTAGACGCCAATGGTCAGACCAGTGTGAAATTTGGGGTCTTATTTAGCGACGACCGTTGTGCCAACATCTTTGAGGCATTGGTGGGCACGCTGAAGGCGGCCAAGAAGAAGAAGGTGATCAGCTTCGATGGTGAGCTGCTTCTGCAGGGGGTCCACGACAACGTTGACATCATCTTGCTGCAAGAATGAAAGCAGTTTGAACGGGACCGAATCTTCTGACAGTACTGCCTTCCTGCAGTGGATCCACCTGTGTCCAAATTTCTACAAGACTTTAGCTTAAATCAAATAAAAAAGTTTTTTTTTTGTTTTTTTTTTCCAGGGCCCCATATAAATAGAAATCCAGTCAGACATGAGTGAAAAGACACACCCTATCTGCGTTTTTACATGTCATTTACCTAGAGTGCCAAATCTTTTAAGTCAGACAGCAGCTCTAAATGGTTACAGACTCATGGAGGGGTTGCATGTTAGGGTACAGATTTCTACGCCAGATAAATAACATGGTACATTTTTTGTTGGATATTTTTACTCTTCTAGCTCTTTTTCATAAAGTCCATAAAACCTCTAAGTAGGCATGTTTGAAGTAGGAAGCTTAGTTTCCAGAAAATGTACTTCCTGCTGTGTACTTCTACACCGTCCTGAGTCTTACTATCTGAATATTTTTAAGTTAAAAATAAGAATCCCAGACAAAACAGGTAATACAGATTATGCTGGAAGTTGATTATTTGAGAAACTGATACTATCACACCTTTTATTATGATTCAGGAGATCAGGGAATAACGGTGACCCATTCCAGGCGATGATTTTTAATAAGCCACAGGTTGCGTTTTCCTACAAATCTAATTACAGATGCATAAAGTGGAAATGTTAATTTTTTTGATTGTGTCATGTTTTTGATGAAAGTAGTAGAACTAAATCAAATGCCTTTCTTGAGAATATATCGGTGTTTAGGGAAAAATGTCTCGTATCTATGATTGTCTTTACTGGAGGGTTGCGGTCTAAAAGCAGCTTTTTCTACATCAGATAGGAAATAAGAAAATGTGCGTCTATCGTGTAAATTGCAGTTGCTTTAACAACATGGCCGCTCTGCTTACTGTTTACATGAGCCACTTCTACCTCTCGTGGACTTTAAAAATGTGTTTTTCTAAGCTTCCTGAAACAAAGGAAAAGCTAATTATTTTTCTCTTTTTACAAACTTTGACAACAAGGAAAGTTAAAAGTGCATTTCAAGGTTTCCTAGCTACTCTTCTGATTCATTATAACCACAAACAATCCCTTTTTAAATGTTATGAATTACGTTTCTCTACAAATGACCAAAAATTGCCTTTGTGGAAACTTCCATTGAACAAATAGTGAATGTATTTCTTGTGCAGCCTTCAGTGGTGAAAAATGTTCTTATAATGATTCTCAGGACAAAACATGTGCTTGATAACTGTCCCATGGCCTTATATATGGTCTTAAAACACAATTGACGCGGTTTATTACTGTTAATCCTATGTGGTTGGTCTAATTATCCTTTTGGATCAGGTGTGACTACTTAACTATTTCAAACTAATCATTTTTTGTTTATGGTGTTATAAAACGCACAAAAGTTTGTGCGAAATTTGCTTCTGCTAGATTGAAAACTTTGAAATAAATAGAGATCATGTCTAGTTTGCAAAAAATATTCAGGCTCATAAAACTTGATGGGATGATAAATCTTTTTCTGTTTGAAAATGTTGCACAAAGTTTTTAAATGTAATAAATGAGGTAAATTTAATTGAGCACAACTGAAAGCTGATGGAAGTATGCATGGATGACAAGTTTATTTTCGATCATCTGCTGTTGTATTAACTCTGCCCCTTAGTTTAACTGCAGGCTTTTGTTCTGTTTGATGCTTATGTTTTGATGACATTGGGCAGATCAGAGCTTGGGTTAAAGGCCAAGGGAAGCAGAGACACATCAGTGTAAACGAACCAAAAGAGCTTTAAAAGTTGTGGAAATGAGGAAGCTGTGTGTGTGTCGGTGATCCGAGCCGAGTCCGTAACTCAGGCCATTTACATTTAAGTGCATTGTTACTGTATGTCGTATTTGGCCACATATACTGGGGTTTGTTCTGTGGAACCTGCTTTGAAAAATAAAGTCTTTACACTTGAAAATTTGAAATGTTATTTTCTTCTTTTTCTCTGAAGTAGTTTTTTTTTAAGATGGTGGTTTATTTGTTAAAGGTGTCGCTTTCAAGTATGTTAAAAAGTATTAGTTAAAGAAAAATTTTTTGCTTCTGTTGATTCTGGCCTCTTTTGTTTCATATATCTACTGGTATGGATCAGAAGAAATTTGAAAAGTTCAAGTAATTATTACTAATTGCACTATGTTGCATCAAAGCCAATAACTTTATATTTTTTTCATTCTGTGTTCTGAAAATAAGTTTTATAAAATTGATGCAAAAAACATGTAAAACTATATGAGAATTAAAATGGACAGATTATCAGTGCTTTAAAATACATTTTAAACTCAAAATATTCTGTTTGGTCCAAATTTAGTTTCACTAAATCTGGTGAAAGTTTGTGAGAGTTTTCTGGTCTGATATTCATTGTTGGATTTTACTCAAAATCCCTGAAATACCTTCTTTCTTATCATAACATGTCCTTTATTTTCATGACAAATCTGGACTGATATTTCTAATGTTGTTAAAGTTGTGATAATTTTCAGCATATACTTTATACATGTAAAATATTAGACCATTATTTATTGCCTTTCTGATTTATTTTGTTGAATATTTTAAGCCACTTATATATTCATATCTAAGATAAACAAGAAAACTACCCTCATTTACCAAATATTAGTTAAACCCTTACTGTTTTAATTATTTTGCCAAGCCTGTGCTGTTTTTTTTTATTTTTGATCTCTTTAATATATTTGTCAAAAAATGCTTACTTTTTTATTAAACTCTGTATATGAATACACATAATTTAAGTTTTAGTTTTATTTGCAGAAAATAAATATTTAAGGGTTTAACTCATATAGTATGATCATGTAAACTAGAATACAAAGCTTCTATTCATTTTCTTTTCAGATCTGATCAGCTTCCCAGAAATGATGAAAGGAAGTATGCTCAAAGCATGTTTAATCACAAACATGGGGTGTTAAGGGTAAAATGCATTTTTTTCCAAATAAATATTAAATTCTGGACATTCTCCTTAAAGTAGCCTACACATCTTTTGTCACATGATCAAAACATTTTCTTCTACATTTTAGTTGTTTCCCCGATATTATAACTCTCCAGCAACGTCCATCTTTCTGCCACTGTATCAGATAAGGCCCCACTTGTAATCAGTTCTGATTATTACAGTAATATCCCATCTGAGTTGTGTTTTTACTGCTAGAGTTAACTTGGGTAAATAATCATAAGCATACACAAAGTATACGTGTTTTAATATACCAAAGTTAAGTAACCCCCGGTATACGTTTGCAGAGATTTTTAAAATTCCTGCTACGTCCGATTTTACCCATGGGACCTGAACGCAGCAAGTCGATGACAGTCAATGGAGGGGGGCGGGGCCAGCGGACGTCAGGGGGTGGAAGAAAACAGCAGAGCAGGAATCAAAACAAGACGCGGACACGCCTTCACCCTTAAAGGTTATTGCAGCTTATTTCTTTTACCTGCAAAGCTCGCCCCTTCCCCGAAAAGAGACCTCAAACACCAAGAGGAGTGCAAACAAGAAAAAGAAAGCACTGCAAACGCACCGTCGAAATCCGCCGCAGAAATGGAGTCAACAGAAATGCCAGACAGCGTTGACACGAGCCGCTGATAGAGGTCGAAACTACAACCGTTGACGTTTCAAATCCCGTAAAATGCCCAACCAGAAGAACAGCAAAGGGAAGAAGAGCAAACGCACCAACAGCAGCGGAGACGAGCAGGAAAATGGAGGCTGTGCGGTCGCAGCGGGAGGCGCGGCCGCGGCGGCTGCAGCTGCCGCTGCGCCCAGGACTGAGCGCTCCAGCGGTAAGAGATGTAGAGAAGTTTGGAGATGTTGTTTTTCTCTCAGGGGAGACTCTGGTTTATCTGCGAAGATTTGGCCCACATGAGCTGGGACGCTTCCCGTGTTTGCACCAATACACTCACGCATGCATGGTCTAAACAGGCCAGATTCATTGATTATATGCAAACACAGAGGCGCCACTGGTCGACGTCCGATTTTAGGCCTTGCCTAAACTGTTTGTTTTCCTCTGCGTATTTTTTTAATCAGCTATAAAATGTTCTTCAAACTGAGATGGCGGAAGTGATTTAAAGGCCATTGTAGCTTTTTTTCTAACTCTATGGAGATGGTAGAAACAAGTTAACATCAGATTAAAGTGCGTGTGTCGGATGTGAAATCAGATGTTTGGCTTATATGGAAATCACTTTAAAAGGCTCTCCTGAAGGCCTCAGCTGTGTCTTCTGGCACACACCTTGCACCGCTCTCAGGTTAAACTCGTGGCCTTCTTCCCTCACGGTGATTCTGACACTTCACCGCTTCTGTGCACACTCAAACTCCTACTGACAGCAGCTGGAGAAGTCATCCCTCAGCATGCAAGCTATCCATCATGAAAGTCAAACCACACGTAGGTTTAAATGGGTTGAATAAAATGCAAGTTTACTTCAGCAGTGCAGTCACATTTTAGCAGAAAAATGTGACTGCTTTCAAACCTGTGCAACAGCTCTATTTGTCTGGTTTAAATTACAATAAACCCCTGTCTCTTTTTTTGGGACTTAAAGTACCTTGAACAAAGATGACCTCTTGAAAAGTTTGTCATACTACAACCACACAAGTTAGCGTGTGCTTTGATTGGTGTTTTATGTGGTTTAGCAGCACATTATTATGCAACAATATGAAAACGAGACACAAAACAAACCACTTTTCGCCTATAAAACAAAACTTAAACAGTGTGGCATTTGTGTGCAAAAACTGTGATTATATTTACGAACAAGGTGACTTTGATAGCAACTGTCTGCACGCGCTTCATTTTATTTAGGGGTTTCAAAGTAAATAGGAATAAAAACAACGCATGCCTTGTTTCAGATGTTTTTTTTTTATATAAGTCTGTCAATCGCATTAAATCATTGAACATATTGACGTGTTTTTAATCTGGTGAAATGGTGAAGAAAAAATAATTTAACAGGTATAAAGGTTTTATGAAGGTACTGTAAGGAATTAAAAAAGTTCAGTTTGCTTTGTAGATTTCTACAATATTTAACAAGTAATCCCTAATTTCTTTAAATGTTTCTCCCTAAGGAGCCAAACCAGAAGTGTGTAACCTGCGACTCTTCAATGGCTCTAATAGCAGTAGCTAAAAATGATATAAATAACTTATTAATTTACTATAATAACAAATATAAGTCTTAAAAGCTTTAGTGTTTTTATAAAGAATATTTGAATTGAATATGAACAACAACATGACATTAAAAGAACCAGAAATATGTGTTGTAGAGCTGTTTTTCTTTTAATTAGCTTGGAAATTGTGTTTTATTATCATTTCTCTTTTTTAATAGGGTGTTTTTATTAGAAAGTCATGTAATATTTTGCGGTTCTAAACCACTTTTACTTAGACTCAAGGCAAAATGGCTCTGTGAATATGAAAGGTTAACTGCAACAATGTGGTTTTAAGAGAGTTAAAAGCTCTAATGTTGACCTAATGTAGACAGATGCTTTTCTCACATCCTGCATCAAAGTCTGCTTGGTTATTTCATTTCTGTTGTCCTTCATAAATGTGTTCCTCATTTCGTTTTATTTTGCCGATGTGTTTGAATATAGAAAATATAGAATGACTAAAAGGTAAAACCCTGAAAGCTCCCCACAATACATGTAACATTTATTAAAGACTTTGCACAAGACTGTATTAACAAAATCAGGCAAGATGCTAAACACCATGAATGATGAGCTTAATGATCATTCCTTTGAAACAGATGGGCATTTTAATTGAGAACATTTGAAATATTTTTGTCATTTAATGAAATGAAACGTTGACCTTTTTAGAACGTAGCAGACAGCTGACAGTGCACCGGAAAAGGAAGAAGGAACCCCCCCCCTCCATGTTATCATGAGCTGCTCCTCACTGAAACTGCCAGCGTTTGCTGGATTCTGCTGTCATTCTGATGGCCCACTAGAACTCCAGAAATAGATGCTATTGCTGACAATTTTCATCATTTTGTTGATTTTAATTCAGCGTATGATGAACAACCTGCCTCAAAGGCTCAGCTGTCGAATTTCAGTCGGTGCGTGGATGAAATGACATCCAATACGCCTTCGTCTAATTTGTGTGACTCAGTTGTTGGAACAGTAACACACATTGTTGAAGCTGGAACAAAGGATTCAGATAGAAAATTGTAAATGTACTTCAAATTTGTCCGTTTTAATGGGCATGGGGGTTTCATTTATTTGGGAGTTTTAATTATTAATCTAAACTGTTCTTTTAGCAAACATACCACTGGGTAAACGATCCTTAACAGCTGCAGAGGAAAAAAATATGGGTTTAGGAGCCGTCAACAAGCTTTTTGTTTGAAAACTCTGTAGATAGTTGACTGCAGTTCTATTCTGAATTGGTGGAGCTCATTTAAAGAGTGCTTCTGTCACTAGCTTAGTCTTAAATCAGAGTTATTTAACAAGCTCAATGATTTGCAGCTTTAGTGGTTCCAAAAACACCTTCGATGTGTTTAGGGTCATTGTCCTGTTGGAAAACCTTGTTATATCCATGTTTCAATCATCTGTTGGTTTGAGCTCAAAGTATAAGTAGCCCCTTTAGCTTCATAATTCTAGGATCACAGGTAATGTACCCCAGCATGATGCTACCACCACCGTACGTGATAGCGGGTTTGCTCACATTGACTCCTACAAACACAAATCTTTTAATCTTATCTGAAAGTAAAACTTTTCCAGTAGATATTTAACTTCTCTATGTGGTGAGCGTTATATTTCAGACATGCTTCAATGTGACAGTTTTGGACTGGTTGGAATTTTCTTTATTTTTTGGATAGTACTCTTTCAGTCCATGTTGATGCTAAATTAACTTTACTGCAGATGGTGATACCAGTTCAGAGCAGATTCGATGTCTGGATTACACTCTTGCATCATTATCAGTGTTTTTCTTTGATCTTATAGACAGTTTTGGTCAGATGGTTGAAACTTTGACCCATTGTGACGCTACTAAAGGACAATGAGTGTAATGCAGAAAGTTGTTGATGACGAAAAGCTTGATTTCTGCTTGGTATGGTCTTCAATTTAAAACTGAATGAATTTTTACATCTTTTAGAAGCCAACTTTGGTGAAAATATTAGATTACATCATCTAATGAGGCAAACGCCATCAGCACTCGAGGTCCAGACATTAATTTTTATTTTATTTTGGAAGTACAACTTGCTCAGCCTAAAACTTTGACATTTTCAGAGGATTCTTTGATCTCTGGTCCTCTGGACTCATTATTTGGGGTTTGGATGTTTGACCAGATGGTTGCTTTTCTCTCTGTTCAAACAGAGGTCCAGTGTGCCTCCCCTCTGGGCTGCAGCCTGGGCCGCTCCATCGACCTGGAGAAAGACGATCACCAGCGAGTGCTCTGCAACAACGAGCTCTGCCCATACGGCAACTGGATGCATCTGCAGTGCTTCTACGAGTGGGAAAGCTCCATCCTCGTTCAGTTCAACTGCATCGGCCGCGCCCGTTCCTGGAACGAGAAACAGTGCCGGCAAAACATGTGGACCAAGAAGGGCTACGACCTGGCCTTCAGGTTCTGCTCGTGCCGCTGCGGACAGGGCCACCTGAAGAAGGACACCGACTGGTATCAGGTGAAACGCATGCAGGATGAGCGCAAGAAGAAACCCTCTGAGAGGAGCTCCGGTAGGACTGGAGGCGCTCTGGGTCCTGGAGACGGTCCGTTTGAAGAGCCTAAGAAGAGCAAGCCAACCGGCGGAGCCTCTGGAGGGGGGAAGTTATCCCATAGGGCCTCCAGTCAGGAGTTACCTCGTAGACAATCAGTGGACCGCCAGAACTCCATCGAAAGAGGAGGGGGCCATGCTGCAGGAGGACTATCTCCCCTGGGGCCTCCTCAGAAATCTCCTTGCGACTCCCCAGGACTGTCTCCTCCCAGCGGTTTTAACTTCTCCCCCCCTGTCCTGGGATCAGGGGGAGCAGGTATGCGGGGTTCCCGCCAGCTGGGCGAGTTCTTCAGATCAGCCGTCCACATGGACCCCCAAAGAAAACACTTGCTGGCCGGAGGCGTTCTGAGTCGGGGAGGCGGATGCTCCCTCGGTTCAGCTGGTGGGCCACACCTGGACCCAGGGTCTGTCTTTCCGCTGCAGCTGTCCTTCGCCCTCCCACTCCACCCTCGCCTCACCTCCAGCGGCGGAGGGGACGGTACCCACGCTCATCCGGTGCAGTTCCTGAGGAGGCTGGACCTCTCGGAGCTCCTCACCCACGTCCCCCGCCACAAACTCAACGCTTACCACGTTCGCATGGAGGATGACGCCCAGGCAGGTCAGGGGGAGGAGCTGCGAAGGTAGGCCCCATGGGCTAGAGAGGGTTTTTATTTTTGGATTGAGGAAATGTATTCAGAAAACTGCTTATAATATTTAAAAATTATAAAAACATAATATAAAAATAAAATATTTAAAAATGTGTTTAACCATGTTTCTCTCTGACAGGCTAAAATATTTTCATCCTATAGATTTAAAACAGTCTCAGAAATGATGTGTTATAAAAGAGCCACAGCCTTTGACTCTCTTCTTTTTGGTTAACATAGAAAGTGCTGATGGATTTGTACTTTTGTGTCTTGATGGGTTAATGACATGTTTTTAGACGCATAGTTTACAAGTTTTATCAGAAAAGCTCAGTTTTCATTGTAAAACAAAGTTGGATTTCATTTTAATTTCAAAGCTGTAAAAATAACATAGGAAGAACCAAACATTTCTGGAAACAGTCCGGTGTACCGATTAAAAGCAAAGGAACCTACAGTCTTAAACAACTCTGTTGGTTTTCTGGTAACAGCTCTTCAGCTTCCTTCCTGTTTCCTCTCTAAATATTCCTCTTTTATCAACACCAGCTTTAGGGCATGGAACAAATGTCTGCATGGTTTTACATCTACATTTCAGCAGCTGCATGCCTGCGTTAGATCAGTTCATATGCGACTAACTTAAAACTGATTACGTCATCGCCAGTCAAGAAAGTTAACTAATCAAAGATGGTTTTATCCTGACTTTTGTTCTTTTTGATGTGTCCATCCTGCAGGTTTATCCTGTCAGCTCTCAGTGCGAGCCAGAGGAACGTGGTTAACTGTGCTCTGTGCCATCGCTCGCTGCCCGTCTTTGAGCAGTTCCCTCTGGTGGACGGGACGCTGTTCCTCAGTCCGTCACGCCATGATGAGATCGAGTACGATGTCCCCTGCCACCTTCAAGGTCAGATTTATGAGTCTCAGTTCTGTACATGTTCATTAAATACAAGGGAATTGCAAAGCTTCAGGCCTTATTCTTTTACATGCCAACTATATTTATCTACAGTTTTCATATTTAAATAGTCCTGCTCGGGAGTTTCTTGTTCCAAAATCCTTCATGGTCACTTTGGCTCTATGACGCATTGCTCCGTCATCAGGCTGGAAAATACAGAGATCATCATTGAAATGACATGACGCCAGTTCTAAGATTACTCCACCCACATGGAAATGTGGATGGCAATGGGCAGAGAGTGAAGCTAACGGCATTACCTAATCATATAGTGAAGCGTTCCTGATGAGGCGGACATGTCAGGGAATTTCACTCAGAGAAAATCAACATAAAGATAAAGACCCCCACAGCCAGAGGAACAACTTCATTTAAAAGGCTGCATTGGTAGCATTAAATTACACAGCCTATTAAAGGCTTTTTAGACATTTGCATGACACAAGCATAGCGAACATGGAAGCTATGTTAACAAAGAGACATCAAATACATGTGATTCAGACGTGCTTAACCCAAACTATTTAGAGGGTTAATACACAGTTAATACTGAAAAGGTAATGAAATGAAAGCTTTTATTTTTTTATGTATTTATTTTTTCTTAGTTAATTTCAAACACGTGGTCTAGGCAACGTGCTGGCGTGGGCTACAAATATTTATTCACAGCCTGATTACACACGTGATAAAGATGTGCTTCAGATTTTCTCCTTCATGTTATATATTCATTCACTCGCTTTTATTACAGAGACAACTTCTTCATTCACAGCCAACAGGACTTTGTGTCCCGGTTTGTTAAAGTGTGGACCTTAATGTCCATTTATCCAATGCTGTCTTGAAATAACTTTGCTGACTTATCTAGGCCAATCAAATTAGCTTTGAGGTTGGCTGATCTGACAGAATACGTCATTAGATCCGTTAGGTACGATGTGTTTCACGCCTGTAAAACTATGTTGTGTTTTTCTTTTTCTGAGCTTTGATTTTATATACAGACTCATAATCTACATACACATTAAAGAACAAATTACAACAACAAAATAACTCAATAAATCAACCTATAAAAGATTTGCATACTAGTGTTTCCACAAAGACGACTGGTAAAGTAATGTGCTGGCAGAAAAGTGTGACAGCATTACAATAAGACCATTCCTGGAGCTTCACAGCCAACACATAAACTCGTATAACAAATTTCTCCTGAAATGTCTTGATACATGGATTATAAAACATCATTCACTACTGAACCTGGGTTTTTTTTTTTTTTTGAGCTTTTTACGGCACTAGTGGCTCGTTTTTCTGACAGTAGGCTGACAGGAAAGGGGGTATG
>JAUZNJ010057041.1:0-28794 GCA_034780135.1 Jordanella pulchra
CGGAGCTTCTTTAAGCTTCTGTCTTCCAATGACTCTGACTTTACTCTATCTCCTCCTACCTACTTGTACATTAAAGTAAGTTAGCCAGTTTTTGTAATTATTTGTATGTAATTACTGTACATACAGTAATACTGTAATTACTGTACATACAGTAATACTGTAATTACTGTACATACTGTACATACATAAAATCCTAATAATTATTCCATCTTATTATGTTTAGTTTAAATTTTATTATTGTACATTATATAAAGATATTTTATGTTATAGTGAAACTAATATAAGAATTAAGAAAGAAAAGTCTCATAATTGAACATGTAAACCCCATACACTTATGAATAAAGTGTATTTAGGAGCCTAAATGGTGACCAAGCTTTTTCAAGTGTCCAATTGTTTTGTTTTTTTTTCATTTACTCATTTCAGTCATTCAGCCAGAGCTCTTGTTTATGATGCACTTGAGAAATGAGACTGTTTTCTTCTGTTATGTCTGTCTGGATCACATTTTGAACACCTTCCTCCTGTTGTACTGCTAGATTGTTCTGTTGGTTTATAAGAGACGTATTGACAGAAATCTACTCCCGATGTCTCAGATTCACTCATTACTGCCTGCTTTTATTCCAGTGATGGAATTGGATGGCAGCTGTATAACACTTTTGGTGACGATCATTGCACTTGTTTTTGTTTTACATGCAAAAATCCCACAAAGTTTCACTATGAATTATGGCTTTTCCTTTGTGAAGGAAGTTTATCTGCATTGCTGTATGTTGTAAGCTTTTGTTACAGGGGAGTTAGCCCTGCATTTAACTGAGATCTACAGGCTTCCTTTTGTTCTGTCTTTTGTTGCTACAGTAAATGCTTTATGCATTAAGCTCTTTAAAGAGATGAAGTTTGATTTCCTTCATGTACTAGATTTCATCTGGTTAAAATGATTAGATTTTAAAACAGCAGTGATAATTAATTTGAATTAATTAATTTCTATAATAACTAGAGATTCACTCTTCAGAATTTTAAAATTCGCGATTCTTTGTTTTTGTAAGCAACCAGTAATCCAGCAACATCCATTAAGGTAAATGGCTGTTATAAATAAAGTAAATAACTTCAGTAAAAAAAGTAACAACTAACCCATAATGTCATAACTTCATAAAACATTAGTAAAGTATTAAAGACAAGCCTCTGAAAATGTAAAAATGTTAGCTAGTAAGGCAACTTAAATTGACACTTTCTGTTTTTATGCCTCATTAAAGGGTTTCATGGATTTTAGCTGTTAAGATTCAGTCATCAAAGCTATTTACTATTAAACTTTCCCTCGTTTAATATTTCTGTAAAAGCTGACTTTGATTTATTTGTTGTACAAATTCTGTATCTACAACATTTTTTAAGTGCTTAGATGTTAAAATCCTGATTTTTTTTTTTATTTGTTTGAATATTCATTTAATATGTCTAAATTCACAAAATGTTCAGTGATTTGTCCACAATATAGAGAAAAAAAAAGTTACACTTTTACTGTAGGTTTTGTCTCCTAAGATTTATAGAAAAAAGCCAGTTTAAAAAGAAACTCAGATGATTTGGTAACATTTAAAACCGTAAAAGGAGTTTGTTTGTGGATCTCAGGGAAAGTTGAGTTTTAGTTCAGAACATTTTTTGGGGTATAGGGGGCGAGGGGTTCACATTGTTTCCCGTCTTCAACAACTTGTGCTACAATTCAAGCTAAAAAGGAAAATTTTGCATCAAAGATTGTTTTGCTCATCTTAAAGTGCCACTTTCTATGTTGGGAATGAAGAATCGTATCTTTAAGTAGGTGACGATTCAGGGCCGGTTGAGCTGAAAATCATACGATTGTCTCCTGCTGATGAAGGCATCTGTGGTTCACTGGATTCTTATACACTACCCTGCTCTGTTCTGTTTTTTTAAGTAAATCGTATAAATGCCACCTAATTTATTTACATTTTCTTTTAAAGTCTGTTTTATTTAGTTTTTTTTTTCCTTTTTCTTATTTAAAAGAGAAAAAAATCTTTCTTTTAATGTGACAACAAGATGACTTATTGAGAGGTAATTCTTGACTGGGGTTAACTTGAGCTGTGGTTGTTACAAAATGCATCACGTAGTAAATGATAGAGCACCTGTTAGTTAAAACAAGCAAAGAAATCATTGTTTTCCTCTTAATGGCTTCGACTAACATCTCTGTGAGAACTGCAAGCTAACCGCTTCTGTCAACACCTTTAAGGTAAGACTAGCCTGTCTTTGCTAATCTGTGCTAACCTGTCGTCCCTAATTTCAGTTCAACTCTTTTCCCCCTTGTTTCCACAGACCTGCTAATCTCAATCTAACATCCCCAAACCTTAACTAATTCTCACTAATACTTCCCTGTGCTCTTACAAATTTCCCCCAACATGGTTTAGAGGCCTAAGGCTCAGATGCTTCCACTTCAGCTAAATTGTGGAAACAAGATTCTTGATAAAATAGCTGCTAAGCTCGTCCATCCTATGTGGCTTGTTCCTGAGTAGAATGCATTATTTTGTAGTCGTGTCAGTTTGTTATTGTCTTGTCGTCTTAATAGGTAATATAGGCAGATCTGTAGAGATGGTTTGTGAGTCGCAGGTATGATGTTGCTCTAAAAGCGGATGATGTGATTTTAAAAACAAAAAGTTTAGCTGTGGTGTTTGATTCCTGTAATTTTTTCTGTGTTTTTCTATGTTGTACAGAAGTGGAAGGGGAGAGTAACGGCTACACTGTGCTGGAAGAGGGACAAGAGGCGGAAGACATTGAAGAGAGTGATCTCAACAAAGAGGGCTATGAGCACTCCAGTGATGAAGATGTGGAGAATGTAGCACACAAAGGGGAGGAGGAGGAGAGATCAGACGAGGGACATGTTGCTGCTCAGGACTGCAGTGGCTCCAGGCCTCTGCTGATGGACTCTGATGATGAAGAAGAACATGGACCTCTGGTAGCTCCATATTCAGCCCTGCCCCCAAACACGGCACCGGTACAACCACCCACCACCTCCCCTCAATTGACAACGAGCACCTTTGCTCATAATAATACCTGGGATGTACCAGAGACTGGTGTCACTCCAGACGTCTTCTCCAAAGCCCCATTTCCAACTTCACAGGAGGACTCGGCTGATGTTTTTGCCAATGCGCCTTTTCCACGCGCCCCTGTCGTAGCTCCGCAGCAGCTCGATGTGTTCTCACAGGCTCCTTTTGGAAAAAGAAAGGAGTTCTCAGCCGCTCTGCCCAAGACCTCATACCCTCAACCAGCTGGAGGTCAGGCTTTGACCTCTGATCAGGGAGTTCTGGGACAGTTTGCTCAACAACCATTTCGCCCTCAAGCTCTAACCAAATACTCTCGCCACTTTGAAGGACCTGCTCATGAGCGGCCAGGAGCAGCTCCCAGTGTGAGCAGGCAAGCAGGCGAACCGCTTCAGTCATGGACGTCGGAGCTTAACGCTGTAGACCCGTTTGTGTCTGCACCCTTTCACCTCAAGGCACCACAAGAGAAGCCTTGAACACATGCACAGAGCATAACAGCAATTTTCACCCATGAAATATGCAAACTGCAATAGGCTTCCTGCATGCTTTCACCAGCGCTGCAGCTGGACTGCAGGCCTCCATCAGATCTCATTCTCAACCTCTCCACATTAGATCAAGCAGGGCAAGTTTTCCTTCTCAACTCTTAGCTTCTCTTTACTCTTTGTGTGCATCTACACTGAGAAAATGTTGGGGTTAATGATTTGAATCTTTTCCTGACTACCTCAGTTACTTATTGTGAGGAAGTTTGTGCTGAAACTACAGCAAAGTGATTTTCTGCACATTGAAGATTGACTGTAAAACTGTGATCTAATAGAATCCCATTCATTCATTCATTCATTGCAGTGCTTATCAGAGTGAAAGAATTTGTCAATTTCACACAAACTTGAAAGGTGGTCTTAAAATCTTTTTGGTTTACACCTCAAAAGAATGAAATATCCCATTTTTATTAAATATTTTGAGAAAAAAGGGTTAAAAATGTGCAGTTTGAGGGCTTTTTGGTCTTACTTGACTTGTTAATAAATTGTATGCTGGAAATAATTGAAATGGACACTTCCATTATCAGATATGTTTCAAAACGTATCTATGCATTTTTTTTATTTTTTCCTTCTAAAATGTTAATTTTTTTTCCTCTATATACATCATGTTTGTCACTGTTTGCTAACAATGGAATATCTCTTTCATTTTATGTATGGCTCCGATTTTACTGTCATTGAAGTAGCTCATGAGTATCTCTAGGTTCTCAACAATTTTGTTTTCCAAAGCAGCTTGTACACATCTAGTAGACCCACTTGGTGTGTGAAACATAATTGCTTACCTTCTTAAAGCTGCTGCTTTCACATTTGATTGCACTCGCTTTCAACACCAAATACTACTACTGTTGTCTTTGGTGTGTGCTTCGTCAGCACTATAATGTAGCCCTTTATGAAACAAATCTTTGACTTCCAAAATGTGCACAAAGCGATATATTCAAGTCTGTAAAACTGACCCAGCAATGTCTGACGATCTACGGCACTTAATCTTTGTAATTCCAGCCAGGGATTGTAATAATTATGTTGTGTGAGAGCTTGAATAGTGCCTGATTTATGACTTATCCTTAATTTATAATATTCTATATTTTACAAAATGTTAGAGGGGTTTATTTTATTTTTTTTTTTTGGTCTTGCAACACTAATTGTTTCCCACCATGGCACTTTTAAAAGGGGGGTCCATGCTGTGTCAACCCAGAGGTTAAAATTCTCCCCATACAGTCTCACCCAGCCTACACATATGGAGATTGCACAAGTGACAGACATGGAGTCAGGGTTCTGCGAGAATGTTTTCTGTCAGCTGGAAAATAGATTTTGAGTGCTGTTGTACAAGTAGCCGCTGGAAGAAGAGAAGAAGAGACTGTTGGACAAAAAAAGGCACCCAGATACGCCTTGTTCTGCACAGCCTGCCTTTAAAAATATTGTCATAAACAAAAATAAATGAATGTAAGTCAAATTCTACCCAGATGCATCCTTTTTTTTATATGTTGCATTATTTACTTGCGTATCATATAATTTTAAGCTTTCCTCTTGGTCTTGATGTTCTAGCAGTTTATTGTAAGTCATTGTAACCTCTGAAAATGAACTCTTTATTAATAGAGTCAAGCCAAGTAATTAAATCCCCAGAGAGTCTTCAGAGATCTGGAAGTAAATCAGTATCACAAAGACCAAGAAATACTGGAAAAGTCAGAGATAAAGTTGTGGAGAAGTGAGGCTGGGTTTTAAAATATTTTAAGCTGTAAACCTCTTGTGACGCACACTTCAATCAATCGTCTAAAACTGGAACCAGCCGAAACATGATTATCAAATTAGAGACTAATGGTGTAATGAAAGGTACTGCCCCTGGAAGGTGCTCACACTCCAGAGCTTTCACTGCCAGTTCTCCCAGAGGTGATCACTAGTTTAAATAACATTTCAGTATAGATGATACCAGTAAAACAGGACTTGAGGTTTAACAGTAATTTAATTTTAACCAGACAGAGAAGGTTGCTCAGATATCAGCACTGAGCTCATTGTTACCTTTGTGGGGAAAGGGTTTAGAAATAAGTCCACTATGGGCGTGCAGGTGGCGCAGTGGTTAGTGCGCACAACCCATGTATGGAGGCCTTAGTCCTCGATGCGGGCGACCCAGGTTCGAATCCGGCTTGTGGTCCTTTCCCGCATGTCTCTCCCCCTCTCTCATACCCCCTTTCCTGTCAGCCTACTGTCACAAAAACGAGCCACTAGTGCCGTAAAAAGCTCAAAAAAACAAAAAAAAAAAATAAGTCCACTATATGGGTTGCAACAATTTCTTATAGATCTATAGGGACACACCCTGTGACAAAAGTGGCTTCCTGTGGCTTATGATAACTACAAGCTGATTGATTTTCAAACAATCGGCAGCTTCTTCAGAGTTGTCTTTGTAATTCTGGTTGTTTGTTCAGTTATTCTAGTCACTATACGTGAATCATGTCTATATAGTTTTGTAATTTCAGATAAAGAAACAACCACTCAGATGTTCAAAGATTTATGGTTTATTTTTATATTCTTGTACTTCTTTAAACTTCTCCACTTTTCACACTACAGTTTACTAACGTCCTCTGAGGCCTTCCCACAACCGCAATGATGAAATTACACACATACTGACTTTATCTACTTATTGAGTCCCTTGATTTTAAGGACTATCAGAGTAAAGATGGCTGAATTCATAAGCAGGCAAGATCTTTCGATTCTTTATTTGCAAAGTAAAAATTTTAATTTACATTTTAACACTATGCTCTGTTTTTGTAATAGAAAATCACAGCAGAATGTATAATTAACAGTGTTTCAGGGATCTGGATACAGTTCCACGGCCTGGTAATTATGACAATGATCTGAGCAGATCATTATGTATCCTTGTGTAAGTCAGAAATTTCTACCAATGCAGAATCTGTGGTTATTTGTTTTGACCTAAAATTGTTAAATCAACTTTACTCTTATGTACCTCAATAGTTTCTGTGGTTTGGGATCCCTACAGTGAGGCAGCTTGGTGCGATCCAGATTCCTCAGAACAAAGAAAACAGAATGTCAACATATTTTTGCATAATCTGTTATATTTCTACAGTTGACGTCTTTCTACTAAGAATGTATTAAAAAATGAAATGGTTAGAAATTAAATGGCCTTTGAGATGATCACAGAGCAGGTGAATTTATACAGACGCTTGTTTTCCTGATTCCCTTAAGTTCTTCCTCCATTGCTACATTCTTTTGTCCCACACTTGTATTTCTAGTTGTTTTAGGATTGTGATCAAAAGCAAACATAACTTGTGGAGGTGAAGTATGAGGAACAGAGGCAGGAATACTGTTGAGTTGAAGGCGCAGCTCCATGTTCTGCTTCTTCAATGACTCGACCTCCAAAATGAGACCAGAGATGTTTTTCAGTGCATCACTGGAAAACACATGAACACGTTTCCAATAAATCCCTTATTACTAATACATGTGTTTTTCATGTGTGTGCCACTTACACATGCTGCCTCAGAATTCTCTCGGCAGCCTCCCATGTTTTCATTTTCTCCTCTGGGATGATGTTCGCTAGACTCTCCAGATACGCTGCGTCCCTGGAAGTGTCCCGGGCGTGTGCCATCCACACACTGGAAAGGTCCCGGGCTGAGATCCTCCTAGAACTGTACCAGGAGCATGGATGGTTAGGTCAAATTTAGTTCAAAACAGAGATTTTCAGGCATCTAAACCACAAAAAAAAAGATTCTTACATCTATCAGTCTCATTTAGCCACTTTAAGCAAAACTGGTGCCGAAATGATAAATCAGGTTAATGCTGAAGGATTGATGATAAACGTAAACATCAACTAATCTGGTAATTCAATCAAATCATTGACAGGAGAATAGATGTTAGAAGATGGCATTTGAGGAAAGAATAGCCCCTCAGACCAGTAGTTAAACCAAATGAGCACAAAAACATTTTTCATGCATTTTTTTTAAGTTTAAAACATTTGCTTATTGAAGAATGTAAATCTATTGAAACTATCTCTTTTAGATCAATTAATTAATAAAAAGAAAATACTTGATGGACTTTATATTTAATTATTAAATGAATTATAGCTGCAGTCCTGATGAAAAACTTCCAAATATCTTAGATTCTTACCATTTCTTTTGATCTGATTAAAATGACACAAAATGAAACATGTGAAATGAAACACGCAGAATCTCATTGTGACAAAAAAAAAAAACACATCGTGATCCAGACACTGAAAAGTTCATATTCAACCAACACTGGTCTTACATTAGATGGCAGTGCTTCTGACTATGATGGTATGATAAAAAACTGTTGCATTAATAGTCTTAGAAGGTAATGCTAGAAACCAAAGATATTGCTTTCACATGGTGATCTCATATGTCCGTTAATAACAGAATATTATTATTATTATGATTACGAAACACATTAACATTTGATACATATTTAATTTTTGGAAAGAAAGAGACAATTTGAAGTTAAATCTTATTTTGAATGTTTATTTTCCTCAGAATTTTCAGTTATGTCATTAGATTTAATCTTTTTTTTTTTTACTTAAAACATTTTAGTGTGTTTATTTTGATTATTTTGAACCTTTAAGCCATTTAATGATATATTTCCAAAATCTATTGCTCCCCGACAGACAATCTATCATTTAGACTGAGTTAAAATAAATAGTTAAAGTAAGTATATGATGCAAATAATAAATCCTCCTTCAGCTGGAAGGTTGTTAGACTGAGACAAGTTGTTTCTTTTAACTTCTGACTGATTTCTAACACTTTAAAATAGCTCAGCAGTCTGACCTGGACTGACGTAGCTCAAGAAAGCTTTTCAGAGCAGGACGTACGATGTCAGGGTGGATGAGCTTCAATGAAGAGCTTGCAGCACTGCTGGAAGATGCATCCTAAAGAAATAACTTTTCAATATGGTCAGTGACAGAAAGAACCCACAGAACCCACTCTTCATCTTTTGCTCACCTCAGTCTGCTCGCTCTGCTGCTGCTGGTACTTCAACAAGAAATCAGTCAACTCAGGCAAATCCTCTTCCTCTAAACCCAGAGTCTAAAACAGAAGATATGTCTCCTTGTTTATGTTTTGGACCAGGCTGGAGGATTTCTTTAAAGAGGCTGAACACATGCTTACATAAAGGAGGGATCCCAGATCCACACCAGACTGTCCCTGTTCAACCAGAGGAGCCAGAAGCTTCAGGACTTTCTTGTCCATCCAGAAGTCCTGGAGAGGAAGGACGAAAGATGCAGATCAGTGTCTGCGGTTTCCCTTAATTTCATTGCTAAGATTAAAACTGAATTTGTAACAAACCGCTTCATTGCACAGCAGCTCACTCATTTCCTTCAGCGTGCTCTTAGACCGCTTCCGTTTGTCCCTGTCAGGAATGCTGTCCAAGCACACTGCTCCCCCTCTGTTGTTTGCCGTCACGTCCAGACATCTGGTGCCAGACTGAGAGGAACCTTCTCTTATCCCCTGCCTGCTCTTTCTGGTTAAAAATGCTTGCTGGTTTACCTCTAGGACTGGCTTCCAAGGCCCCATGGGACCGGTGAGCTCCAAGAGGCCCAAATCAGGCTGCTTCTTTGATAAACCAAAGAGGTGCTGGGAGATTGCTGAGTCTATGGCCAAAGCTCTTCCTGCTAACTGCTTTGTCTCATCTTCAACCACCTGCCACACCTTCTCAAAACATCTTGCATCAGCAACAGCAAAATGCCTGCATCAAGGAAACACACAAAAAGTAGAAAAAGAACCTGGAGGCAGAGCGGTACTCAGGAATCAGGAAATGTTCACCCACCTGCATTGCTCTTTTATTCGTTTGCATTTTTGGATGTCCTTTACAGGCAGAGCGTTATGCTTCTTTGAACTTTCTGTCTCTTCAAAAGCAATGGCTTTCTTTAGTTGTTTTATTTCTGCCTTCATCCTGAAAGGCAGAGCAGTCAACATCCCAGTGAACACTGTGTAAGTTTATGTGCGGAGAAGAAGCTGCCCTACCTGATGATCTTTGCCTCGATTTCTTCCACATTTGTATCATTGCTCCAGTGTTGTTGCATGAATATTTTATAAGTGTCTTGCTTTTCTCTCTTCTTTGCCTGTAAAGCCAAGAACATGCCCCATTAAATCCAGTCATAAAATCATTTTTACCATTGCTAATAGTAACTTTGATCCTCAGATCCTTTTTATTCTCATGAAGGCTTTTTGCAAAGGTCTTAACTAATACTAGAGTAGTTCTTTTGCAGCGCATACACAATGTGCTGGATACGAGCACTGAACAAATATGTGCATTTTCTGCCACGTAGGCGGCACAGAGCGGCAGGAGGGGTAACAGAATGTGATGGGGAAACGGGTCTTTTGTTACTTGTTTAAAGGAAGCACATACATTTTTTTTTTCTAAAAAGTTTCCCATCCCCACTTTGCTCCCAAATATTTCCACCTGTAGACTCAAAACTAAGAATGCAAAAGACTGGCAACCCCCTGAAACTATCTATGATCCCTTCACTTTATATTTATTTTTGGCATCCTGTCCTGGGTGTACCCCGCCTTACGCCCATAGTCTGCCGGAGATAGGCACCGGCCCAACCGTGACCCTGACGATTAAAGCGGGAGAAGATGGATGGATGGACTTCTACTATTATTTTCAGTTTTAAATAAATACATTTTGAAGACATTTAATTGTTAAATTCCTTCTTTTTAACGTATTTGTAATTTAATGGGACAATCAACTGTGCATTTTACAATTTATTATTTATTACCCCTTTATATTCAACATTTGAATCACGTATTAGACAAATAAATTTTAATTATACCTATCACATGGTAAATTTATTTTTTATTCACATTTATATATTTTATGATATATTTTTGTCCAGCTTTTACCTCAGGGGTCAGGTTGTGAAAACCATCTCGTCTGGAAACCAAGTGTCATTGTGAATTGGAGTGTGTTTGGGATTATTCAGTTTAAAGTTTGTTTAGTGTTTTTTTTTTCTTATTTCTATTCTTTTAGTTGTTTTTCATCAGAAGAGTGTTCTAGCGTGATTACTAATAAATTATTTCCTTTCGTTTAAGGGTCAAGGTCAGTACTATAATCCTGTGAATAAATATTTATGTAAGGTTACAAATCTCATCAATAATCCTTTAAATCTAAAAATAATTAAAACTAAATCTTCAGGGAGTCATTTTCAAGAAGTAATCCTTCTCTACACTCTTCCATATTTCTACTTACCAGATCATTTGCTTTTTTCTCAAAGCCTATTGAGGGCTCCAGAGCCCTCTGATGAATCAACTGCCAGTATTCATCCAACTTCTTTTTATTCTCCTCTGGTGTCTTGAGCTACAATCACCGTTATTTGACAGTTGGTGGATGAAGGAAAATGAAATATTCCTTTTTTCATGTCTGTGTGTGCTTAAATCTCTAACCTTTCCTTCCCAAAGTTTTTTCAAGCCTTGCCCCCATTCTTCCATGTCATCCCTAAGTATAGCACTTGTTTCCTGCTCATGACGTCTCTGTCGAAGCAAACAAACAAACATAATCATTGTAATGTTTAGCATGTAAAAAAGTTTAGCCAAATCCAAAAACTTTACAGGCGATGCTAAAGCAGTAAATCATACAGCTCTGTTCATAGGTTTGCAAACATTCATGTGATGGATACATTTTTGGCCTTGATCATCATGCAACAAAATATTTTTATGATTTGTGTAAATAAGAACTTCATGGACAAGTTGAATGAAACATTTTATTTCAGACAATCCAGTAAAACTACACATTTTAACAAATGCAAACATTATGTATAATTAATGATATATATATTTATGTCATATGTATAACTAAGTGCTTGAAAAGGGCTATGAGGAAATGAAACATGTTCATTTATACCCCTTATCTTTCCTACAGACTTTCACACCATCAATCCTCTGATTCCTACTTACATACTAGGACACAATTGTTGGTACCCCTCATTTGATGAAAAAAAAAACCCACAATGGTCACAGATATAACTTGAATCTGACAAAGATAATATGGAATAAAAATTCAATGAATATTAACAAATGAAATGCAAACATCGCTTTTTAACCATGTTTAAATGGAATCATTAAAAAAATTACATTCACGAAACAGGCCTGGAAAAAAATGATGGAGTACCCTATGAAAACCCACATGTAGAATATGCAAACTTCATGCAGGAAGACCATAGACTGGGAATCAAACCAGGATCGTCTTTCTGCAAAGCAGCAGTGCTACAAACTGCACCAACGTGCAGCCCCAAGTAAGGAGGTAAATGTGTTTTTAAAACACAGTTTCTGTGGCCATTACGCTCATTAAAAGCCAGGGTACCATTGTAATTCTAAAAGTTCCAGTGTAGCCAGCGTCTGTGCTGCAGTTAGAGAGTTAGAATAAAAAAATTCCAGCAAGAATCATATCAGAGGCTTGATCATGAGTTTAAAAAGGGACCATTTTACAATAGGTGTTTTATCCTCACGATGGTTACATATAAGCATCTTGGCAGAATCTGAGAAATAAATGCAGAATTTAAAAAAAATCTACGAACATAAAGAATTAGTATTTCTTAGTTTCCTCAATCCTGTCTGAGGAAAAATTCTGAAGCTTTTAGAAAACCATTTAAAGAGCCTCTTTATCTGAACTTGGTCCTACCTCTTTTTGGTTCAGCTCTTCCCGGTACTCTCTTGTCATCAGTTTAATTTGCTCCTCCATCTGCTCAGTCATCATATTAATCTCATCTTCGTTCCTCTTCAAGATCTCCATATGTTTTCTCTGTTTACATTTTAGCTCCTGTTCACCATAATGTGTTAAAATTCATAAATTGGAGGGGGAAAAAAAAATCATCCTTAATTTTACAAGTTTTCCCTTTGCTGATGAGCTTAGAAAAGTATTAAAGCATTTTTTCTATAGATAGAAACTGGCTGAATAGAGTTACCTGCTGAAGCTCCTGCATGATTTTCAACTTGCTTTGGAAGAGAGCTTCACATTGCAGCTGTTGTTTGTGTAAGAATTTCTGCATGTCCTCGGTGGTGGCCTTTCGACTGATATCCAACCATCCTCTAAATTCCTCATCACACTTTTCCTTTTCTTTTGAGATTAAATCATTTTCCAACAACTCTTCTCTGAGTAACAGGAAATACATAAAGAATAAAGGCCTGTCTCATTTTTACAGCATTATGCATACTACATTAAGTAACTTGCTGGAAAAAAAATTACCTTTTCCTTTGAGCTTCAGCCCTCATTTGTCGCTCCATCACCACTTTGGCATCCGCTCCAACTTGGGTGTTTGTCACTAATGTATTCATATCTATCTGCAGATCCTTTGTCTTCTAAGGATAATGAGATTGATTTTGAATTATTCAATGGTCTGAATAAATTATCCATTCTGGCTGCAGGGTGTCAATTAAAAGGTGTTATAGGACACCAATAAAATAGTACGAAAATTATTATTTTAAATTATTGCGCTGGCTTTCTCTGAAATGAGAAGCTTTAAGCTGCGGCTGAGGTGCAGGTTCTGTGGCCAGAGCCTGTAACCATGGTAACAAGTCAAGAGATATCAGATAGTCCATCTGCCAGTTCTTGTAAGAAAAAACATATGATTTAAAAAAACAAAACATTAAGGTGTTGATAATTGATCTCACTTTTAATTGCTTGATAAATGACCATTGTATAAAAGATGTAATTTGTTTTGCTTTTAAATAGTTTCAAAAATTGAACTTTCTAAACCTTCTAATAGTTTTTAAAATATATAGAAATGTATATTACAAATTTGTAACAACATTTATAACGGTCAGCAATAACATACACCATTTGGGACCCATTACAGAAACAAGAGCTTGCCAAAACTCCTGGGGGGGAATGTATACAGAATGCTATCTTGGCTATCTAAGGTAAGATAAAGGGTTTCTTGCATATTGGCAACAACCGAGGGGTAAACACCTCTGGTTTAGCTTACTCTAACGCAAACAGGCCAAACGAACCATTTTCTAAAACGATTTAGAGTAATTTCAAGTAGCAGCGTAAAACTAAAAAAGGGTATTGTTTTAAGATGCTGAACTTTTCACTCACTCTCTCTGCTCTTTCATTTGTTTTTTCCTCTTCCGTCTCCATCTTGAAACTTTTCCTTTACGAATTATGTTTATAAATACAGTTAAAGAGATAATGTCTGTTGTCCCTCCAATGCCAACAATTACGTCTTTTTTTCAAAATCTAAACAAAAAAAAAGTAAAAGCAACTAAAAATGTCAGGGGTTGTGGTGAACCTTAATGGCTCGCCGTTTGTTTAATAAACGTTTCTATGGCAACATTCATCAATTGCGTCCAGTGCTGCCTTCAAAGTCCATTGTAAACTAGAAATAGTAGCGATGTAACATAAAGCATTGGCCTTTTTGGCTTGTTTTATTCATTATTTAGAAGATCAATGCACCATCATGCTTTTGAGCCCATTTGCAGTGTGACCCGAGCTGTGGTAAGGAGAGAAGAGGCAGCTGTGAAGCCGATCGTGCAGATTATGTTGAACATAAGGCTAGCGGTCAACGCACTAAGCAAATAAATAAATAAATAAATGATTATATCACCACTGCTTTAAATGATGAGTTATACTTTGGAGCAATTACATATTAATTTCGAACCCAGATTCTGTGAACTGGACAATCAAGCCAATATGTGGATGACTTAAATGAAAGAGGGAATTTCCTTACTTAGTGATTGGATTTAGCTCTGGAAAAGCCACCAGAATTCTCTGCCGCTCCCTCTGTTTTTGCATGTACCGTGTTAACTGTGATCATCAGCATATGTATGTAGTATTTGTCTCTCTCTTTGAAGATTGCTGTAGGTATCCTGGTTGAAGACGATAAACAAGTAATCCTTAATTGCAGTCTTTGAGTCATGGACATGTAGGGGCTCTTGTTTACCTGCTGCTGAGAGCCGAGCCTCTTGTTTCTCCTTAAACTTTGAAAGGAGGCGGTTGAAAAGAGGTTGACAGTATCCTTTACCTTTAAGTGCTTGCAACATGTTTCATTTTCTCCTTGCGTCTTGTATTGCTCTCCTCCAAGGACGACGTTTCTATTAAATACATATAGGAAAAACTATCATCATGCCAAGTGTATGCATAAAAATAATCGAATTAATACTAAAGTCCCTGCAAAAGTGTTCACATAACCTATCCCCCTTATACATATGTATATGTGATTAAATTTATATATACAGTAAAGTAAAATCTTTCGTTTTTGTAATTTTAGGTTACATATAAATTCTACTTTTGAAAGAGGGACAAGGTCAATGTTTGGATCGCCAGGGGGCGCTAAAGTAAATAAATATACCGGATGTGAATCACCCAATGTGTATTAGAAGAAGACGAGGAGCGATAGAATGTTTTCTGTGATTTTCAAAGAAGCAATGTCTCTTCCAAGAAAACGTTAAAAAGTAAGTAAATGCGGTTTACTTTGATATAAAATATACATTCATAAACACACAGAAAATTTAGATTACGGCCTGTGTGACCGGCGTCATTTTCTTTTGTTCAGTGAAAACGTGCCTCTCGTGTTCCCTGCTAGATGCTGTTAGTCCAGATTAGTTCGTCTGGGTAATTTCTTTTCTGTGAACGTGAACAGGTACCAGGGGTTCTGCTGAGCATCATGGCGAACCAGAGGGTTCTCCCTCAGAGCAAGGAGACTTTGCTGCAGAACTACAACAAGAGGCTCAAAGACGACATCAAGTCCATCATGGACAACTTCACAGAGATCGTCAAAACCGCAAAGGCAGCTCGCTGGTTTCTCTAACATGATTTTATTTTAATTTTATAAGCAGTAAGATCTGTACAGCATTCTCAGCATCGTTCTCACACTGTTTCCATCTGCTTTTATCGTTCAGATAGAGGATGAGACTCAGGTATCTCGACCAACCCAAGCAGAGCAAGATCACTATGAGATGCACGTCAGAGCTGCAAACATTGTAAGGAGCAAATAATCATACATATATAACATTCTGATATCCTCTTTATCAATTGGTTTCTAAAAAATAGAGAGCTCCGAATGGGCAAGATAACACAGTGGGAGATGTTTTATTAGTGTTGCTCCTCCCTATTATTTAAAGTGGATACATAAGTTTTCATCCATTGAACCTCATATGAAATGGTAATAGTGAAGCCCTGTATTTCACTTAAGGCTTCATACAGAAATCACAGCAATATTATTTTTTTTATTGAGGTGTACATCAATCTAAAGTCCTGTAGAAAACGAAAT
This sequence comes from Jordanella pulchra, assembly GCA_034780135.1. Lineage (NCBI taxonomy): Eukaryota > Metazoa > Chordata > Actinopteri > Cyprinodontiformes > Cyprinodontidae > Jordanella > Jordanella pulchra. The sequence goes on from JAUZNJ010057041.1 coordinate 15,786, forward strand.
ATCCAAGCAAAACTGAGAAAAAATAAAACTTAAAAATACCGTAACACAGAAATACAAGAGGTTTATAACTAAACTAAGGTGCATCAAGTTTGTAAAAATAGATGTTTTAAAGAGATGATATTTTTTTTAGGGCTTTCCTATCTGTACTGTCTTTTATTATTAAAGAGACATAATTGTTTTATATACAGAATGAATTCTGTAAGGTTTGGTTTGTGATTAGAGAATTCGGATCTGTCTGCGAAACTTCCAAATGATAAGAAACAGGTTAATTAAAAAGTAATGAAATTGTAACTTCTTGTCATTATCAATGTATAAAAATGACACATGTTCCCAGCATAATGAGAAGTAAGGGTGGATATAATCTGTAACAAAAAGAGAAAAATTAATCCAGAAACACTTTGTAAAGGGACAAGGCCAAAATAAATGAACTATTGTTTCTCTTTGAACACAATACAAAGCACAGTTTACCTTTAAAATTTTTCAAAGTATTCAAAAGTAGAAGTTAGTAGGATAAAATGTCTGCAGCATTTTAAAAGAAATATCTTTAATGATAACAAAAAAAAACTTGTTCAGTAACCAAACTTTACTCCAGTGAATGTTTTCAACAAAACGGCACCAGTACGAGTGAGAAGACTGTGAACGATTGATATCTTGGAAAACAAAGCTTTGTTAACTAAATGACACACTTCTCAAAGAACGTGAAAACCGAACACGAAAAAAGCACATCAGAAAATGGAAAATGGAGTCAAAGTTTTTCTTTATGGAGAAATGATGGATTATTTTAGGATGTTATTGTAATAGGATAGTTTAGAATATCTGAAGGATGGTGAAAGCATAGTTTATCTTTTGAAAATTAAAAAAAAAGACTTTTTCCCTGTAGTTTTCCTTATGGTGTTTGTCTAAAGTTCTTTTGTTTCGTCTTCTTGCACCAGGTTCGAGCAGGTGAGTCCCTGATGAAACTGGTGTCGGATCTGAAACAGTTCCTGATCCTGAACGACTTTCCCTCGGTGAACGATGCCATCAGTCAGCAGAACCAGCAGCTCAGAGCACTGCAGGACGAGTGTGACAAGAAGCTGACGTCGCTGCGGGATGACATCGCCGTCGACCTCTACGAGCTAGAGGAAGAGTATTACTCCTCCAGGTACAAATAGGCTCACACCTGCTCCATCCTGCTACCCCAGTGTCCTTTCATAGCCTATTTCAGTTTATCTCAGCTTATCACCCAGTGACTGCTGAGCCTGGTTTAAGGGTCTCAGTCTGTTTTAAACTAAAGATCTTAAAGGAGCGAAAACTACATATCAGCTTTAACTGAATATCCAGTTCTTAGTCTGCTGGTCATCATGTTTGTGAAAGATCTATTAAACATTCATCACACACAATGTTCTGGTGACACCTTAATAAACCAAAGAGGTTGACATCTAAGATGCTTTGCCGAAGTATTCATATCACTTAAATATTTTCACTTTTTTCATTTTAGGACCAAAACCTCCCTGCATTCTATTATTTTATGAAACAGACCAACTTAAGAGTTCATCATGGAGAAGTGGAAGAAATTATGTCTGGTTTTTATAGTACAAATAAAAAATCTAAATATTATGTCACACGTTACTTTTCAGCTCTTCTGGCTCTATGCTTCAGAAAAATTCAAGCTGATCTCTCAATGTGCATTTTCATGTTTTTCCATGTATTCTCTAATGAAAGTAAGGTTAATGGTGTTCTGCAATGCTTTAAACTAAAATGCATCGTCGCTCTGGATGTATGACGAGGCTGTCGTCGGGCAGAAAGCCGAACCTTGTCTTCAGTTTTTAACAGAATTTCATTTAACTCGATTTTTCCCCTCAACTCTGAGCTGCTCCCATATCTCTGGTGAAGAAAGCATCCCCCAAGCATGATTCTTCAGTGCCGTAGTTTAATCACTCCACTGATTATTTTCTGGGTCAAATATGTTTGCTATTATTGGTTAGAGGATTTATTTTGTTTGGTTTTGTTTTTTGAACTGTAATCTCTCCAATTTTGGTCAATGGGATAAATGGTGCTTCTTTTAGGTGGTTGATGTTATTGAATTTTACTGAGGTATCAGTTAAAGTTATAAATATTACTGCCTGTTCAGCTCTTTAGATTTTATTTGTGAAAAACATAAGGCATAATTTTTCCACTTTTTGTTAGTCTGTCACTCGGTAAAATAAACCAGTTTATAGTTTTATCATCAAATGGTGCTAGTGTTATGAATACTTTTGCAGTTTTCTGATTTTACTGCCGTTTTGTTTTTTTCTTTATCAGAACCTTTAATCTTTTCCGTCATTTTCCATTTATAGCACAGATACATTTTGTAAAATCTTTCTATAAATTTAAAGCTGTTTTTTTTCAGTGACTTGTTGGAAATAACTTTTTTTTTAAATTATGAAATAGGAAAATATATCAGAAAAACTAAAGCAATATAAAGACTATTTGTTGAAAATACTTTTTAGAATGAAAATAGTCTGATAGAATTTATGAATTATTTGTACCCTTAGCCCCAGATTGGTTTTAACTCATCTGATTAGTTTGTATCTAAACTTATTGGATTATTTTTTGTGTGTGTGAGACGTGTCTTGATAAAGAATAACTAAGCGATTTTATTGTTTCCGTCCAATCGGTCTGTAACAATGAGGTTCAGAGGACCTAGAAAGACTGAGAAATAAAGCAGAGACGAAACCCTGCAGCAGTTTGTTGTTTTTGGGTTTGCACAGGTATAAAGGAATGTCTTTGTTGGAGCTTGCTTAATGCAGACCTAACTTCCTTGCAGCCTTTGCACTGCTGTCCTAATCAACCACTAATTCCATCCTTTTGCTCATCCTAAATCGAGTTCTAAATCCAATCAAAAGCTGTTGTTTTTTTTTTCCGTGCTTTTGCTTCTAATGAATCTGCTTTCATGTGCTCTGCTGTTTGTATGGGTGTGTTTATTCTGACCTGCTGCTCTTGTCTGCTTCTCTTTTTTTTCTGTGCTGCGCTGACTCTTTGCCTCCAAACCGGTTTCTGCTCTGCTGCAAAGCTACAGTCATTGGAACAGCACTGACCTGCCTCTGTGTGAGGCCTACCGCCGGCGTGACAGCTGGGCCTCTCAAGATAGCAGCTCCAGCTCAAACCAGGACGACAAAGATGACGTAGAGGGGACCCCATCACAAGAAGCCAACATGCAACACCCCGTCAACGGACATGGGACAGCCCCCACAGAGAAACCATGAGGAAGGAAGGAGGAATGCTTCTGTTAAATCTGGCCAATATTGTCTATAGCTTAAATGAGTGTTTTAGTTTTTTTCTCGGTTCATAGAAAACTAGACAAATATTTCATTTTCTGGAAAAAGCAGGAAAATTAATTGCACTGAACAAAATCTTTGTGGAAAGTCCTGTTCTGGATTTCAGAGCTTTGAAGGCCAACTCTTGGTGACATTCCTCCTGATATTGGCAGATTTCTTTTAAATAAAATGCTTAGTTGACTGGAATTTACAGTATTTTATTAAACTGGATGTACAGGAGATTCAGTAGTTCACCTTGAAGCTTACATTTATGCATTTTTTGGAGATGCATTTTTTTTTTTATTTTCTTTTATAGCCTGACCTGCTGATGGACATTTTCCTTCTGGGTGCTGAAGACTATGTGCAACATGTTCCTTTATAGCAGCACTATTTTAGATTTCTGCAGACCATGATAATATCCTCAGGTTTTATACTAAGCTCGAACAATAGTTTGCAAAAAAAATGCCATCTGTTGAACCCCCCAAAAAATGATAAAATTAGCCAATTCTTATAACTAGCCAGCTAATTGGTGGATCAGCTCTTTTTTTATGCAGGTGATTATTCCTGGATTTATATTGTGAAATGTGTTTGATTTTGACTTGTTAAACCAATAAGATCACATTAAAAACATACTGTTTGTACATTTTTTAATTGAATTGATGAATGGAGAACTTGTAACAAAAATTTAGAGATAAATGTGGATACAAACCATAAATGGGAAAAGCAGAAACTAAGGATTTAGAAGAGAATCAGTGTGTAGTGAAAAATCTGCTTCTACTCTACCATGGAAAATGTACATCAAAGCCTCCAAGTTTGGTTTTCCTTGATAGAATTAGACTGTAAATATACATAATGTGTGAAATGTGGTCACAATAAACAGTAAAAGCCTAATCCTATAAAATGTCTAAACAGTTGGCAGAAAGAATTCATAATATCAGGAACTGAATTTTCGGTTGAATATTTAAACTTAAATTGACATATTTTTCTTAGGCTTCATTATTATAATTTTCCCACTTCAGTTTCTGTCAATCAAAACATCCTAGAGCGTGTACCAGGGACAGTTAAAGTACATTCAATAACCCAAATATGTTTCATGTAACTCCGTGACACTACGGCATGGAAATGTATCCGACAAAATGCATCCAAGCAAGTAATTGTTTTTTTTTTTTAGAAATCTTGTATTCTGATTTAGATTCGATACTTTGCAGATATTAAAAGAAAAATCACATTAAAGGAAAACTATCAAATTATATTTGCACATTCAAAAACAAAAAAACTCTGAAGTTTGTTGGTCAAAGTTGTAATTTGTGAAAAGCCTAACTTTATAAAGAGGATCATGCGTGGCAGACTACATGTACCTTTTGCAGTATTTACAGGGTATAACACTTCAATGGGAGAGCTGCCCCTTATGCCCACTCTCAGGGTAACTAAGTCTTAACAGCTCAGTGTGAAGAAAGAAGACACCATGTAGGGTATTTCTATATTAATATCTTCGGTTCATCTTCTTGAACTTCTCATAGTGGTAGTCATCTGTGGCTTTTTCATTATTTGGACGTTTGCGGTGGTTGGGTGGTGACGGAACTGTGGGTTAAAAAAACAATCGTTTAGACTGTTGGAGTTGCAGGATATCTGAGTTAACAGCATGTAGCAGATGTCCTCTACCTTCTGGACCAGGTTTCTCTGTATCTCCAACCCGAAGCGGTCTTGCTTTGGGTTCTTCTTTGTGTCTGTGATGCCTCTGTGGTGCGTTTACATCCTCATGATAAACTACGAGCACAAAAAGAAATGCCTTCTTTTTTCCTAAAGAAGCTAATCATTCGGGGTATTACAACACATTACAGTATGTATGGAGGAACTCACAGCGGTTGTGTTGTACATAATTGACAGCAATGTTTGTAGGAACAAACGATGTGCCTTGGTCTTTCTTTTTGTTTCTTTGTTCTGCCAACAGTTTGGCTTTCGCTTCTTCTGTCTGAATGATGTTTTTTATCTTCGCACTGAGAAAAAATATGAAGAGGCTGTTAGTGTTGTAAACATGGCAAACTTCAAGATTATTAATACATCTAAAACACTAGCAATTATTAAAAGAATTAATGAATAAAGACTAGACAAGATTAATAAATTAGTCTGAACGTACTCAATGCCCAGATCAACTTCCGGGATTCCACTTAACATCTGGTTAGATAACATCTCTTCAGTCTTCTTGGCTGAGTTGACTCTGATGCTCTCAGGCAGCTCATACAGGTGGTCTTCTGCATTTTTCACCTTGACTTTCTGTTCCTCAGCTTCCACCAAGCCCTTCTTCTTTTTTAACTCAGTCTCGATATATTTCATCCTAAGAAAAAATATATATCACAATGTCTTTTTTATATTTTAAAACCAGTTTGATTTAAATCTACTGAGTGACTGTGCACATAAAGGCAGCTTTATAACTATAAAAGCTTTCATTATGCATTTACAGGCTACAACATTTAACTCCATTCCATAAATGCTGCGGTTCTGCATTTATCAAACATATGAAAGTATCTGTTCATCAGATCTACAAACATCCAAAGAAATTAAACTCCAGTCCTTAAACATAGGACTCAAACAACCATTAAAAGGTGTTTAAAGCACATATTTGCTGTTCTTTAACAGTCCCATTTTTTGTGTAGATTTATTTATTTTGTAGATTTTTTTTAAATTAACATGTGAATAAAGCATACATACATGTCTGCATCCTCATCTCTTCTGTTAGTCTCAGCTGAGAATGACGTGCCCAGGTTCAGGTCCGTCTCATCTTCTGTCCTGTAATTTAATCACACACATTGAACCGAGGTTGTGCTCAGCTGTGAAATAGAGCTCTTTTATTTACACAACACCAAAATCCATGTGTATTATTAGCATTAACTTACATGTCTCTGTTCCTGTCTTTCACTTTCTTCATGTCCACAACACCCCCAGTCTTCAGTTTGAATGGATCATTCTGTTAGAAATAACCGGTTTTGAAAACAAGTTCTAAATGAACACATCTATGGAGATTCAATAACATGACTTCAATTCAATTCAATTGAACAGGACTTACATCTATTTCAGCTTCTGGCGGAAGTTTCTCTCCAACCAATAAGGCGGTTATACTGGAAAAATAATTCCATTGTAAAGTTACCAATGTTTAGTCTATTTCACACACAGGTGCCTTTGAATAAATTGTAATGTCATGTTACTGTTTAATAAACCAGTTTAAAACTTGAAACACATTTGTGGACTCATTAAACACAGGGTTGTATATTTCAAGTAGTTTTAAGAATAGAAGGATATACTGTACAGTTGTTCTAAAGAGACTCACTGGCATCCACTGGAAGAAGGAGATCATTGTTAAAGCTGGCTTTCAAAAGGCATCCCAATTAAAGTTTCGCTGATATACATTTGACATTATCTGTGTTTAGAGGTGGTGCTTCATGAGACACCACGCAGAGATCTGTATGGCATATAATTGTAACATTCCTTGTATTCAGCTAATCCTGAAACACAGACATCTGAATAATTTTATTTTTCACCATGGGGGAAATAAAAAATATCAAACTGCTCCTCAGTGGTTCAAAATCCTCTTTTCGGATAGAAAAATTCACTTATAAATCAATCAATCCAAGAGTATAGAGATGAGAGTGAAGATGCACTGATTGTAAGCTGCTTAAATCCTAGTGTGAACTTTTAAGTCAGAAATGATTTGGTGAGCTGTGTCTTCTGTTGGTGTAGCCTGACCGCTTAATCACTACAATAATACCGTGTTCGATAAGCGAGCAAACAAACGTGACCTGAATAAAATAAAAGACAGGTTGATCGCATCCATTTCTGCTCATCTGTAAATATTAATCAGCCTGATAAACATAAATAAATTCGTCGGTATATATATGGGTGTGTAATAAATAGGAATATGCTTTCCACTTTTCAACCCACTTTTAAAATATATTAATCCACGTTGCTGAAATCAAATTGCAATACGTTTCACAATCACACTAAAACGAGTTTCTCTACTGAAAAAAAGCTAACTAAAATAGTCACATTACCTGACTCCGCTCTGCCGTTTCCTCAAACTCTGAAGTTCTTTTGCCTCTTCTAATTTGGACCTGGAATAAATAATATGAACTCACCAGTTAAGTATCTTATTCCAAATGTTTTAAATATACAAACTACGCGTTATAAATTTTCCATGCACGGGTTGTTAGCTAAGACAGCGTTAGCTTCATATATATTTCAATCTGTCTTTATTTTTTACCTCACTTCTTCTGCTGTCTCATTATCCTCCTCTTCCTCATCCGATGATTCCTTTCTCCTTCTGAAATTTTTACCACAAGGCATTTTAGTAATAACCCAAAGCTCTAAAAACAATGAATTTTTTTGCCAGTAAGCTGTAGAAATGCTACCGGGGGAACTATAGCACACGTACAATAATAAAACGTCACTTCCTGATCATACAAAGCCACTTCCGTCCTTGTTAGTTAATCAAAACAACCATGGCGACTTATGCACAGGTCGGGAGGTTGTTGGGTGTTTCAGCAAGATTTTTGCGACCGTGAGTGTATCTTTTAGTAAAACTATTGCAGACTCTGTCTTCTCATGTTGTCTTTTTTTTTGTTCGGCCTCTGCAAAAGTGCTATAGGTAGCTGTGGCTAACTAGCAGGCTGCTTGCTTGTTAAGCATGAATGACGCAGGCTCAAACACTACTAGTCATAGTAAAAAAGTACATACTGTTTCTCGCGTGTTTCGTGTGTTACCTTACCATCTGAAGCATTTTTCCATTCATAGTTGACTATAAAAGCATTTGAAGTTGATTTTGTGTACTTTTAGAACAAAGTGATAATGGCAATTGAAAATGCAAAAAAAAAAAAAAAAAATGGTCTAACTGGAGATTTAAATCTGACCGAGTAATGCTAGTTATTTGTTAACACTGGTCAATATGTTGATAGTTATACTACAGTAATTAAAAGTTACATTTATTGATCACTTTTTACTTAAGTTAGTTATACAAATGAAAACTTAGATTTTTTGTATGCACCTTCGGGTAATAAAGCAATACTCGTGATTTTTTTTATGCCACCAAAAGGTCTGTTATGTAAATAGTATTAAAAACTGAGCTATTATTTTAGTTTATTTTAAATGAGTAGTAAGTTTATGTGTACATTGGCAAGTTGAAATAAATGTTATCTCAAGTCACGGTTTCAGCAAATGGATCCAACTTATATTGAACTCTATGATATTTAAAATTGTTTAAGGAAATTCTTTCTTTTAGTCATGTTCAAATCCGGTTGCGATTAATCAGAGTCAATTGATCATAAATTGGTAGTTGGTGAGAAGATGTCTACCTACAGAAGCATCGATGATTGAATCAAGTTTTACATTTTGCAGCAATTCTTCATCTTGGATTTTAGTGACAATGGAAATTAGGTAATTCTTGATTTCCAAGAATTGACCTTTGCACACCCTCAACATTGTTATTGTCTATAATAAGGCTTTTGTGTCTGATTTAAAGGGAAAAAAACCCCAAAACTGTTTGAATTACTCTTTTTAGGAACAGTGCAATGTTTCTTGACCTTTACTCCTACCTCCTTTGTAAATTAGATTAGTGGGTGATCTTTGCCTCACACTTTGATTCCGTAAAGTTACTCACATAATTTATTACACAGTTTTGTTTAAAATTGTTTGAAGATCCATGTTTATTTCTTGTTGGCGTAATGATTATTAAGACTCGAACCTCTGTTATAAAACTAATTGTACTTCCTTATTTTCTGTTATTTTTTTATTTTTTATAAACTTGAATTAGCAAATTGTTATAGTTTGTAAAAGGATGTGATAAAAATCTATTTAACAAGCGAACTTTAGGCTATTCAGGGTCCAGTGTATTATCCACTGATTTTGTTGGAGCTGAGATAAAGATTATTTAACTAAAATTGCACACTGTGTCTTAACTCACAGGTCCAAGATAGTGGTTTCTGAAGTGTGTGTCTTAGCAACTGTGTAACATTAAATCTATTTCATTCAGATGTTAATATTTTTTTTAAAAAAGTCATTATAATTTGATAAAAAAATATAACTGTTAAAGCAGTTTTGTCATCATTGTGATATTGTTTAACTAGTTTAAGAGTTGTTCTCCACAACATATTAAATTGAAATCATCATTGCAGTAGTAAGTCTTACAATATTTCAAAAAACTGCTTGCATTTTGCTTTCAATAATGCATTTGTTCAGTTGGTGGTACAATTTGATCTTTTTCCTATATCTTGCAGCCTTAAGTATACGGAGTGTTGATGTGCTTAACTCATAGTATAAGCCCTACAACTCTATAGCTTTTATTTTGTGTGTTTTGAAGTTTGTCAACAACTGTCCAGAACTTTAATCCTCCGAAAAATCTATGGTTAATTAAAACAATAGAAACTTGCATGTAAATCTCAACCTTCTCAGTCTGTTAGCTTTAATATTTAGACTTTGCCTTCATGGCTGCAGGGGCACCTGAATGTTTAATGTGAATAATCTTAACTATGCCGTAATTTTGTAAATTTTTTAATATGTTTATCATTTCAGACTGGCTAGTAGTGGATGTCAGAACAGTAGATCCTACTGGTGCTCGCAAGTCACAGGAATCTCAAACAGATGGCAACAAAACCCTGTCTGGGTCATTCCTGGTTTGTTCGTTTTTTTTCTAGAGTTCATTAAAAAAAGGTTGTTGGTGTAATGATGACTGTTTTTCTTGTGGTAACAGCAGCTCATATATTGTGAGAAAATCTTATATTTGTATATGGTATTTAATCAGATAGACACAATTTTGTAAGTGTTTCACATCTCAAATTACATTTCTGTCCACTGTGTTTTGTCTGTCCTCAGGAAGGACCATGTTTGTGCAGACACAGGACACACCAAATCCAAACAGTCTGAAGTTCCTGCCTGGGCGAACTGTTTTAGAGGAAGGGACTATGAATTTTGCTGGTCCTCGTGATGCATTCTGCTCTCCTTTAGCCAGGTCTTGGAATTCTTCATGAGATACTAGTTCATCTTAGAATGCTGTTTATGATAGCATGTTAACATAACTCACAAATGGACAGCACTATAAAAAAAATAAAATAAAACGAATAGTCTGTACATTGTTTTTTTGATATATTCGGTTTCCAAAAGCTGTGCCTTACCCAATATTGGATATAACATGGGAACGAAAACTTCCCCATGGGAAAAGAAAATATTTTGTCTTCAGCTTAAACCTTTAAATGTCCTTGATGTTGCAGGTGACTTTGTAAAAGCAATGTGTCCTTTTTAAGGTTTCTTATATTTTGCTTCTTTTATTCCAGAGTTTAACAGCTATTTACTGAAATCCAATTTAAATAAAATTGTATAAATGTATAATTTAGAAAATATAGATAGATGAATACATATAGATATATATTGGCCTAAACACCTGGCCTTGTTACAAAAACTTCTTTGAATTTATGTCATATATATTTCTTTTCTCCAATGTCTGCTTTTTTTTAGACAGCTGTTTCGGATTGATGGAGTCAAGAGCGTCTTCTTGGGCCCTGATTTTATCACCATCACAAAGGTAAATTTCAGTGCAATGTTCAGCTTCTCTCAAACCTTCAGTTATCATATTGGGGCCATAAATGTCATAGCAGAATAATCCCATAGCTTTAGGTGGGTGGAGGACCCAAAGATTGTCATCATTTAAGAGTAGAGCTTCTTCAACATATTTACACACAAGTACAAGTAAATATAAATAAAAAGGCTACTGCGATACTGTTACTGATCTTAAAATGTTTGAAATACAATTTTGTTCTGTTTGTATATGCACTCTGGAATATTTCTTTTTTTTTTTTTTTTCGTTTATTTCCCTTAGGAGACCTGGTCTAATTTCCTTTTGATAGTAACCACAAGCTTGAAAATACATGCAAAAATCATGATTTCTCAAATTAACTTCTCTTTGAAAGGTTCAAAAACGTTTAATTTACTCGTGTTTTATTAGTTTATCATTAATATAAGGTTCTGTTGGACAATACCTTGAATTTTGTGTTTGTAATTTTTGGTTTAAAATTCAAAAATCTTGATTTAGGTTTTCAGTTTTATATTTCTTGACCATTTTATGCCAGGTCTCCAAGGTGCATTTTGTAATGGAATTCTGTTTTTCTTCATTTTCTTTAAAAATTACAATAGATTTCTTACTCCATTTGTACTTATATTTTTGGGTAATTGAATGGATTAAAACATCATCAACAACTAGTAGGATTTTATGATCCGCGTCTCTCATTTTAACCTCCTCGATCTCCTCAATATGCCTAATTGCTTGAGCCAAAGGTTCCATGAATATTGCTAATAGAGTTGGTGAGAGACAGCAGCCTCATCTAGTTGACCTTTCCAGTCTAAAACAATTTGAGACGCTACCATTTATTTTTATTCTGGCTATTAGATCATGATATAATGTTTTGATGGCTGTGACTGATTGAATTTAAACCAAACTTTTCTGGACAAAAAAATCCAAAATTTGTACAACTAAGACTATCAAAAGCTCTACTCTCAAATGTTGCTTGTTCTGTATTATTTTGTACTTTTTCCATCACGTGAAGGGTCTTCTTATGCTGTCTTGAGTGTTTTGTCCTTTTCATAAAGCTGGACTGGTTCTCATCTATTCAATCTAATAGAAAACTTTGAAATCTATTGGGGAGAATGGGGGTGTATATCTTATAATAACTGTTTAATATTGATATTGGTCTAGAATTTTCCCAATATTCTTTTTTACCTTCTTGGGTACAGGGTTTTAGATAAAGGGTCTCTAATTTTGTAGACTTTCTTAATTATGTATCTAAGGATTTGTTTGTTTTCATTCCACCTTCATAATATATTTAAATTGTATAAATACAAATAATATTGATTCTCTATTGTTAGAAAAAAGCCTATGCTCCAGTTCCAACTTTTAAAGATCAGTAAAGTTGTATGATAATTTAACTTTTAAAAAATAAAAAAGCGCAATGAAAATCCCCATTTTACACAAGATCACCCATGCCTATAATGGCTGTTCTTAAACTTTAGCACAATGTGACCTCATTGTCTAAAATAACATGACTTCTCTTTCTCTATGCTCAGTCTGATGAAACAATGGAATGGAAAGTAATTAAGCCTGATGTTTATGCTGCTATCATGGACTTCTTTACTTCGGGGCTTCCAGTTGTAAATGAAGACAGCAAGCCGAGGGCCGATACAGGTCAGATTATTCTTACAGAACCTGTAAGACAAGGTATTTTCCCAGTTCCAAATAATAACCACTTCCATTATTTATTTTAAGCCCCATCAGAAGACGATGACGAAGTAGTTGCTATGATTAAAGAGCTGTTGGATACACGAATAAGGTAAATGGTTCTGAAGATGCTTCCATAAAACCAGATTCCTTGGTACGTCCCCGTCTCATCCTGTGGATGCTCCCACTCTGCAGACCTACAGTGCAGGAGGACGGTGGTGACGTTCTGTATCGGGGATTTGATGACGGCATTGTAAAACTGAAGCTGCAGGGGGCCTGCACCAGTTGCCCCAGTTCCATCGTTACCCTGAAGAACGGCATCCAGAACATGCTGCAGTTTTACATACCTGAAGTTGAGGCAGTGGAAGAGGTTTGCTTGTGGTTTCTTTTTCAGTTTTTCTTTTGGAATAATTTGAATTGTAGTGGGTTTTCTAGTTATTCTGTTTGGTCTCCTAAGAGTTATATATAAATATATATATATATA
>JAUZNJ010057052.1:0-11481 GCA_034780135.1 Jordanella pulchra
GCTCACACTAAGCCTGGTTCTGCTGGAGGTTTCTTCCTGTTAAAAGGGAGTTTTTCCTCTCCAGTGTTGCTACATGCATGCTTGGTGTGAGGGATTGCTGTCAAGTCAATGATTAGATACAATCAGCTGGTTTTCCTTAGATAGAAAACTTTTAACTAATCTGACTCTATTTGAATGAAATGTCTTTGTGAAGTGCCTTGAGATGACATGTATTGTGATTTGGTGCTATATAAATAAACTAAATTGAATTGAATTAAATACATTCTATCCATACATAAAATTTCACTTACATTAACTTGGATAATTGACAGATTATTAAACAACTTGCCAAATAACTAAGATAATACAGACATTGTGGGAGTATATTTGATGCTGACACTGAGTGCATGAGTGCATGTATTGGCACTAAATTAAACTGGTTGTCTTCTGTCTTTAAGAATGTGCTTATTTAAGTTTTATGTACATCTCTTCTTTTTGTTCTGAATTCACGTTGTTGCTCCTGGCTGGTCAATAGGAATTGATTTTAGTTGTATAATCCACACATTACTCAAGTGGTGATATCCACAGAGGGACTTGAAACATTCCTAGGATTTCATTGTGTGGGCTGCTATACATGGCAGAGCGCCAACGCTCAGAGACCACAGACACATCCCACACAAACACAGGTCAGAACAGACATTTGACTCCTCTATCCTCTGGATTGTCCTATGAATCTTACCTCACTAAATCACAGAGAACCCGCTACTCAGGTCATATTTACAAACACTGGCAGAGAAGCTTACATTAGTTATCGGTTCAGATGTACTAAAGGAAAGACAGAATGTTTCATTGCCCTTTGTTAAAATGGCCATGGATTGACAAATTACTATACAAGTTACTATAATTATTATGCAAAAGGAAATAGCAAGGCATATAATCCAGCCAAGGATTAATATAAAGTTCTTGTAATCTCCTTATATACTTAGTGTCATGCACATTCTTATGAATAAATTATGCTAATATGCTGCAGATTGAGTAGGACATCTCTGCTAGCAGAAAAACACATCTTAAAGCAAGCAGATACATCCTCAATAGATTTTACTTTAAGCAAAACAAGTAAGTGTTTTGATATTTTAAAATGTGGTGTATTTAATTCTCAAAAGATTTTAATTCTTTAAAATGTCTCCTAATTAGCTAACTCATCTCCTGTGTGGTTTTGCTGTTTGTGTCAAAAACCCGAGGGACAGAAAAGATTGAGTCATATCAAAGCAGAGTTTTGGTACTGTTGTAATTCTCTGAGTACATAAATGAGTAACTGTTATAACTTTTTTTAATATGTATAAGAACTTCTGTCTGTATAGTTGAACTGTATAAAAGAAACATATTTACTTGCATCTAGGCCTAACTGCCTAATTCTACCAAAGTATAAGTAAACATAATATTTACGAATGATATGTAAAATACCTTACCCTCATTTATAAAATTCTGTGAGTTTTAAGATGTTTTGTGGTTTTTAAGTATTTACTCTGTTGCCTATGTTTTAACTTAAAGTGAAATGTGCACGTAATTTAACACTGAGGGGAAATGATTATTTGATTTTCTGTCACAGTGTGACTGTGACTAAATGTGTTAAATAAGAAATGGGGAATCTAAGTTAATTAAAGGATGGATCTAAAAAAGTAATTAGAATAATATCAGAGTAGGGATACAATTTGGTTTCAGGTTAATTAAATCAAATGTCATAATCCATTGGAGCTTGACATGATAGAAATGTACTTACTACAGAAAAATACCTTAAGTCAATAAGGAGTTACAGATTCCTGAAGGAAAAAGAGAGTAAAAAAGCTTTAAGAGCCCTCCAAAAGCTTGCATAACAACCTTTTTTTGGATATTTCATATTTGAATAATGCTGTTTTTTTTTGTTCATATATCCTTTAGACCAAACAAAGTTTCTGTTTTGCCCCTTGATATAACGACCTTTGGTCAGTAATAGACATCTTCCTGTGGATAGCTTTTCATCATTAACTTCTGCACATATGCATTTTGCATCGTTTTTGTTTCTTAGGAGGTGTTGACCTTACCACACTTTCAGATTTTGCCACTGCAACTAAAACTCAGTGTATCTTGATAATACCACATTATACCACATCTGGTGTGCATCTCTGTGATCCATATTCATCAGTTGACGTTTTTATAAGCTTTTTACCTGACAATATGCAAATATTTGTTACCTAAATAGCATCATTCCCTTGTGGGTATTGCTCAATTAGTCTTACCATATGTCTCTTTATGAAAGACTCACTGGCAAAAAGGACATGAACTGCATTCAGGTTTTGCATTTCAATTTTAGTGTTCTACAGGAAACAGCTTGTCTTCAGAACTTTAGTGCAAAGGTCATGTTTATTTTACTGAATTACTTCTTATCTAATGCAAACAAGGCCCCAGAATGGCCATTCACATTTAATTTCTAAAAAGACATCTTTATAAATATAAATCCACCATTCGACTTCTAAAGTGCATAGTTTTACTGCTCCCCCATTTGAATCTGTATTGGTCTGTTCTGGAACCTAAACAGGAAGAGACAAAGGTAAGCCACAGCTACACTAAACATCTGAAACAGTCAATGTTTACATTCATGCGTTTGTTTTATTTAAAAAAGGACTAAAGTCAGTTCCAGCTGAGATGCCACTGCACAAAGCACACAAATAAAATACTTTAATTTGCATTGTTTTTTTCCATCATTCAACCCATGTTTAAGTATTTCTACCAAAGTAATGAAAACATTTATTACATGCACATTAAGCTTTCTGCCTATTGGGGTATTTGTGTGGCATCTTTTAGGGGTTTTTTGGATGTGCATCTGCACAACTGAATTAAATAAAAACACCATGACATCATCTGGAGAACATACCAATGAGAAACAAAATTCACTGAAAAAGTATATTCACTCATTTGGTTTGGTTAGCTAGACCAGGCACGCATTCAAAATTTGCAGGACACTGGCCCTCCAGGACTGTACTTTGTCACCTCTGCAAATAATTTTTGAGCTTTACTATCACTGAGTCTTAGTGTTTTTTTTTTACGTTGAAAATATAGCAACTAGACATCCACAAACACACTAAATTTGTATAACATTATAATCCGAACATGATGTGGTATTCCTGTGCTGGCATTAAATATACTGTATCAGTGGGAATGTTAAGCTTATCTAGTGGGTGGAATGATTGTTTCACAATATTTAGTAGATCATCGGCCTCCCAGGTCCTTCAGTTTGGACCTGCCATTACCCTTGGTAACCCTATAGCTTTCCCTGTCAAAGTCTTGCTGTTAGCATTTCACCATAAAAGCACAGGAGACACTTAACACTCTGGACTGTAACTAAATTGTGCTATATGCACAACTTTGGAATTGGCTTGGGGAGACCATACGTTTTTGGAAAAGCCTCAGAAGTACTGACAAAAGAGACCACTTTGATTCATCCAGAGCTGTGTCTGTATGACGGTTGCATTCACTGGTACTTCCTTGTAAAACTACGCACAGAGAGAGCACCAATGCTGGGGAGTAGCAGCAAAACACTGGGATCTGGGCTGGAAGTAAGGGAGGATGACGAGCAGTACTTCTGGGGCTAAACTAAAACAGCTATTTTTAAATGCAGTGTCATAGAAGATTAATTAACTTCAATGATCACCAATCCACTCTCTCAATGTAGTGTCACTATTTCATAACACCTCTGTTCACTCATGTAGCACAAGGTGAGAATAGAGCAATGAACGCTCTCACAACGTGGGATTCTCTGCTGGCTGCTTCTTCCCTACACAATTTGCATAGGGATGCCATGTAAATCCACCGCCCTCGAAACGGACACCGCGCTCAGTCTGAATGCTCATTAAGACAAAACCATAATAAAACCTGTGATTAAAACTCAGGATAGCAGAAAGAGGAGCTTAGCTGTTAAACAATTTCTACTTTCCTTGATGTGCAGACTGCTTTTGTAATACCTTGTTTTTTCTCAGTAAACAACTTTGCTAAGTCATTGCAGGACTTTTTAGATTGATCTGCCACGGCAATAGGAGGGTTTGTTAATTTGTCGACTGTGGCAAATATTGTTAATGCATTGTTAATGTTTTTGTTGATCTCAAAGAAAGATTCATAGTTGTGAATTATAGTACTACCATACATCTCAAGAGTGCTTCAAACTAATTTTCAGCAGATAATGTACCCCTTTACCGGTGCCTCGTATGTCATTTTATTAGATCATATGGCCTAACTGGCATAATCTAAATGTGCCTACAACCACATCAAGGTCACTTTTAAATACTATTTGTTGAAATTTTCAATAATAAATGTTTTTTCAGTGACAAAGAACAGACTGAACTCTCAACAAGAAGCACATTGTCATCTATCATTGCCGCCAAATTTCCTAGGTTTCCTCAGTCTAAATAAATCCACTTTCTAGATATACCTTTTCCCTAGGCTCTTCATAAATTGATTTCCTCAACTGTGCAGTTTTAGTTTTATGATTTTTGGCAACACACCCTGAGTGAGATTACCTCTTCTCAGGTGCTGGCTGGTCATATTATGCTAAAATAGTGTCAAACTACAACTTAGAGAGATTTCCATCAGTGTATCAATGTTGTTAGGGAAATTTATTAAAAGAAAAATAAACGTAATCATCTCCACCAGATCTAAGCAAAACAAATTATATTGGCATCTCTTGTCAGGATGATGCATCAGTTTCACTGAGTCTAGATAACAAGGTTTTTTTGTTTTGTTTGTTTTTATTTTCATTTTGTTCAATGATTGCTCTTCGTGACTGTGAAGGCTGTTTCTGCTCTGAGAGAAAATTTAGTGAGCCCAGCAGAAATGTAACATTCCTGCTGTACAGAGCAAGGACCAGTGGCCTTTCTCAGACTTTCAACTGTCTAGACTAAAAACCTAAAATCCAGGTAAATGTCAGGAATGTTTTGATGAACATCAGAGGCTACATTTCAGTCCTCTGTATTTCACATTTTTTCCCTCCATCCTGTTCTTTCATTGCTCTCCCTCTATAATACCTGTCTCTAATGTCAGTGCCTTTGGGGTGAGTAGCTCAGTGTGATCTTTCTCCCCTCATCTGTGGGTATACTCCCTTTTTCCTTTTCAGTCCTCTCCTCACACTCCCCTCTTCACCTTGCTTCTGTGATTTGCCACCCATTTCCTGTTTCATGAGCCCAGAAATACACCTCACTGTCTCTCTTTGTCTGAATGGAGAGCGAGATAAAAATCACTAAGCGCTGAATTATGTGGCTCTGGTAAAGGTCATAGTCCTAATCATCCTGGATGACTGTGAGTGGAACAAGTGGCCGTCATTAACAGCAATCTGTCTGGAACCAAACCAAAAATGGATCCCGAGAATAGACTTGAAACTCCAAATCAAAGAAATATCCAACTTGATGTTGAACGGACCAAAGCTGTTTTATCTCTTGATTAAAATGTTCCAAACATGCACATGTAAGGAGATGTAAAGTTGCAAGTGGAACATTAGATTTCTTATATTTTGGTCAAATAAAAGGACTCTGTTGACTTAAAAATTATTGCCCCTGACTTAAATCACAAAAAAACATCTAGAGAGCATCAAAAGGAATAACAGACAAAGCAACAAAACACACCGAAGCACAAAAAAATTTATTAGAAAAACACTGAAATATAAACTAAATCATTGTTAAGAAAAAAAAGAAAAAATATACAATCTGAGAGCATATGGTAATTATTTGATTTCTTTTCATGACAGGGGCATGAAATACCAAAGCAACCATATGGTTTCTGAAACAAAACCATCTGCTGCTGCTTTAAAATGACTTGCTGAAGGGCAGAAATTTTCATGAATATATAACAAAATTACCAAGTCAATGGATTAAACAATGTTATTTTGTCAATCAAAAACAACACCTCTTTAAATCACATGATTTATTATCATGATAACCTTAATTAGCCTGATAGATCTTGTTTAGATAAAAAATATTTTAGCAGACTTTTAGTCCAGAATGACAACAGCAAACCAGCATTCCCAATCAAAAAACTCCAGATATCAAACCACAGTTAAAATATATTATGACAAAATAAAAGATGGAAAATAGAAGAGAAGAAACACAGTCGTAAAGATAGGAATGTAATACAATTTGATATCAGTCCAAATATTTACAAACAAATGCCTTATTCAAAAACTGATTAAGATTAAACTTTTTTGTATTAAATTGTTTCTTTTGGGTTTAATTACTCTCAGATAGGATAACTATAGACTTTATAAATAAGAGCTACAGTTTTCACAGAAATATAATACCTATTATTAGTGGTTATATTGCATTGTAAGAACTCATTACTAGGAAAGTTGACAAATGGAATGTTTAACAACCAGAGCACCTCTACTGCCCACTTTGGATGGGAACATTTTTTCTTTATAGTGCCTGGGTAAACACCAACATGTATCTTGCTCAGTCCTTCAGTATTTTATCAATTAACTTATTGAAAAGGTCAAAGGGGTGGCAATGTCATGTTGTAGAAATGAAGAGACAGTGGCTACACTGATTTAAATCTTATATGTCAGATAGATTTTAGTGTTAACAATAGAGCCAATTCTCTTCACTCTAATTAAAATTAATTTTTGTTTTTAAATTCTGTTGAAATTAACGAGTTACCGAGATAACAGGCATATCTTGAAGACATAAAAGCCTTGATGACTTTTTCTGCTTTTGAATACAGATAGTACAGAAAATAGTCGCTTCATCTGAATTCGATTAATTTGGTTTCTGATAATGATGTAAGAAGAAAACGTTTCTCAGTTTTGATCAGGATTTGTCATGCTATATTAGAAAGGTTTCTAGAATGTTCTTCTTCCATATCCGAAATATTGCATAAACTAGATATACCTTGTGCATTGTGTGATGCTTAGAAACTAGTCATCTGTTACTATTAACCTATTCTATTATCATCAGTATTGCTAAGTCATCTTCTGTCCAGGTCTGAGTGTCAAAATATGTATAACCATTCCTTTTAAGAAACTCTCCAATTACCTCATTGTCTGCTTGTGAGTCTTTCCAGGATGAAAAGATAAACATCCCGTCTTCTCTAAAATGGATGTTTAAGATTTTAGTAATTTGAATGTCCATGGTTCTGAACACAAAGAAAGGAACCTGCACATGTTAGCTTCTTAGCAATTTTACAGACATAATATTTTGCCAAATGTCATGAAAGAATTTTATTAAATTGATGGTTTTTACATGCTTATTAAATACCATAAAATTTAAAATGTTCATCTTTGAAATGTACATTTATTTATACCTCAGTGGAAAATTTATGAACGTATCTTCAAACAATGTATAGTTTATTGATAAAATATGAACAATTAGATTTTTGATTATCCTTGAAATTGTGCCAAACCAGCAAAGTGTTTGATCAAGTTAGGATTTGCTGTTAGCTAGAGGCAGCCTTTTGTGCTTTTTACTAGCATGTCAGTCAGTTTGCTTTCTAGCTCTCCTCCCACTGTCTCGCAGATAGCTCTCAATCAAGTCCCTGATGCTATCTATTACTCTACCTCTGTGTTACTCCATCACCCCTGCAGCACATCATCTCTATCTCTTAGAAACTCTCTGACCGTCCTCCTTTACCACCTCACAGCTTCATGATCTCCCTCTCTTTTGCTGTTGTGTATCGATCGATTTGTTGGCGCTCTGCTGAATGTCAGACCATCCAAGAGAGGACACAGCAGACTCTATAGGGACGTGAGGGGAGACGGCATGACTTGGTGTCCCCTCAGTGTCAGAAGGATGGTTGTGGCAGTGAATATGCAGGTAGGTCCCTGGGCTTGTCAATTGATTCTCATCTACCACTTAAGACGCACAGTTGAGGTCAAGCAAAAGTCAGAGGGAGAGTGATTCCAAACCTGCAACATCATGGAGCAGCACAGACAGTAAAAGCAGCAAAGGGCATTGATGGCAGTCACTGTGGCAATAAATTTGTACAAGCAGAAACTGAATCATGCAGGACCCTCAGGGTGTCTCTGCAAATATGTGATCTGCAGTATGTAGGATTTATTGCAAGCTAAAGCAAAGTTTTATAGCAGACCAACGTCTCTCTGTGGTAAAACTAATTTCCCATTTGTCTCTTTTTTTTCTTTGTTTCTTTCTTTAAAACTGTCCACTCTTTTTCCTCAACCCCAAAAATAATGAGTCCTTTTCCACTCTTTTAACTTTCCCAGACACATGTTCAGACTCATTGATTACGTGGGTCCCATTTGTGGCCAAGACACTTGAGCTCAAATGAATCTCCCTCTGATGGAAGAAAAAATGTCATTCTGACATTTTCTGTGTGTGATCCAAGCTAAAAACTCCATTAGCTGCCTTGGAATAGACCCACTCTTATCCTGTCTGACTGTTTTTAAGGAGCACGCTAAACCAGGGTTTTATGAACTTTATATGCATTTATATTTATGAAGAAAATATTCTAAAAACAAAATATGATCAAATTCATAGTATAAATTAGAGAAGGTTTTTAGTTTGTTCTAATGACATGCAGGAGAACTACTACAAATCCAGTCCAGTAGACAGATGCAATTTGTACCTGTTTTTGCTGCGGGTCCTAATGATTTTCTCTTCATTCACAAGCACAGGGAAGAACTGATAAAAAAAGATCTATATCTTTATTTCTATTTAATTAACCAACAGGGATCTCATGGCACTTTTTAGAGTTTTCTACTACTCTGTGAAATACGTATAAATCTGTTCTACACTGCAATTACAATGAGATTTTTATGTCCTATTTTTGTTATTCATGATAATGTGCACACCCTCTGTGTCAAACATCAACCCCCCCACCCCCCCACCCACCACCACCATATCAAAATACACATACATAGGCGCACCCACACACACAGAAACACACACACAATAACTAACAGTCAACATATACAACAACTGATGGCTTATTCCTCTATGATAAGGTTTTTATTTCTAGTATATTTGAAATGACAACAAAATTAATTTAAATACTTTTAAAGACTTAGCACACATTTAATTTCGAAAGCAAAGGAGCCTCATTTCTCCAATAAAACATTATTCTACAGTAAGTACAAGTATTGGCCTGAGGGGCCATTAGCCTCAAGCAGCTGTAGAGCCTCCTTTGATTTTATAGATGCTTCATTTGCAGCTTCAGCTCTGTGGTAGCCTGGCCAGCCAGACTGATGCCACATATACATGGCTTATTAGTCTGGTAAAGAGCTCATGCAGGTAAGTTGATGAAATGGCAACATATCTTGTCAGTGGAGCTTTAACTGACTACTCTGTACTAAAATGGGTTGGCGTAGATGTTTGATCTAGCCAGTTTTAATAAAGAATCATGCTAACCAGCTGCTTGTTGTTAAACCATGGTAAAGCAGTCAATCTGTTCAAAAGTTTTTAACAGTTGCATAAGTAACAAATGAGAAAATGAATGAGAAATCCTTTAATGTCCCACAGTGGTAAAATTAGTTTGTTTTTTTCTAAGAATTAAGAATGCTAGAAATAATGACAACGGAATAGATTTGTTGTTCAAAGTTCAAAAGTTTAATTTTACTCCAACTATTTTCTTCACAGCAGTGCATTTTACCACTTTTTTTTTCATTATGACTTTGCAGCTGTGATAATATTATTTTCTGAGTCCTCTGAAGTTTTCCTCAGTTCTTGTCTTTAGGGAGGGAGCTGCACTCTGGACGCTAAGGATAACTGCGTCATTAGGACTTCAGAAAATGTACACATTGTTCAATTTTTACAGGGTCTAATGGAAGATATGACTTAAATAGTAGTAAAAGTACTTCTGTAATAAAGTTCTTTGTTATATTTCACAGTATACTGTATAATAAAATGTGTGGTTATTTCTAATTATCATAAATATTTTTATCATTTAGATGATCTAAAAATGAAACTGAGTTTTTATTTTATTTATTAAAGTTTTATTTAACCACAAAGTCCCATTGTGAATCTCTTTTACAAGACAGACCTGACCAAGATAGCAGACAAATCACAAGAAATGCATACATAATAAACACCAAGTTCCTTTTTAATGATTAGAGAACAAGCAGTTTTTGTCAGTTCAGTTACAACTCGTGGCACATTTAAAAGCAACCACTTTGAGGAGCACAGTGAATCGGTACTAGAGCAGAGAGAGAAGGATTGTTTTCTACAGAAAAAAGAACTAACCCCCAGTCATCAGTCTAAGCATTTACAGTTGTATATTAACTTCCAAGTCATTTAAAACTGGGTTAAAATCATTTAGATCCAAGCAGAGAACAGACAGACTGAATAACATTTGCTACACATGAGGTGTTTGGGTACTAAAGGAGTAAATCCTGAAAAAGGTAATATTGAAGGATTTAGTAATTCAGGCATCATTAAGTACATAGGAGGACCAGAACCTAGTATGCAGAACCTATCTGCAACACATTTAAAATGGTAATATTACTCCTTTATCATAAACTGCCATATAAGTTCTTATATTAGTATATTGCAAAAACTCTTAATATTATCTATAAATATGTACTGTAAAAAATTCTAAAGTGATTCCAGATTTTACTGTCATTCAATTTTTGGATGTTTTACCTATATAAACTGGTCAAATGGATGGTGTCATGATCAAGGAAAACGCTGTGAATAGGACTTAGAGTTGGTGTATGCACAGGTATGAAAAAGGACTAAGTACAAAACACCCGTTTGGTGCTGCAAATGAGAACCTTAAGTGGACTTTTAAAAAATATTTTGTATAATTTCTCTGATTTTTTTAAAGAAGATAAGAAAAAAACATTTTCTAGTTCACAACTAGAATCTTGTGCATCCTATAGAATCTCAATGAAATGTGAAGAGGTCTATGGTTAATGATATTAAATGATAAAAAACTTAAAGGAATGAATTTACTTTTGTAGGGCACCTCAGCTTTAATGCTTGTCAGTTACTAGATGCCTAAATTTCCTTACTGCTTCAGTATTAACGGCCATATTTGTTGATGTTATCTGCGAGCATCTTTGAGCTTGTTGTGCTTATTTTCAAGTTTGATATCCAGCCAGAAAATGAGTGTAAGGACTTGCAGTTGATTCCTAGTATTATTCTCACATGTCAAAACAACAGCTTGTATCACACCTGGTAAACCAAACCTTTAAAAAAAAAAAAAGAGTGTAAAGGGGGATAAATCATATTGGATCCGAGGCAACGTTTATCTCCAGTAGTGACATTCCAGCATCCGTTTTTTTTTCACTTATTGCTCGCTTCCTTTTCCTTTCCCCCTCTGCTTCACTGTCAGCCACAGCACAACAATCTCACACATATGCACACACATTATAGTCTTACTACATTTAGTGAGGACCGTATGCTAACTCTTATTGACCAACATTGATTTTTTAATCATTTCCAACCCTTGCTATGTCCTAACCCTGACAATAACTCCTAACCCTAACCATACATAGCTGATAGCTGAACCTAAGCTTAACCTAAACTCAATTCA
>JAUZNJ010057052.1:11581-28794 GCA_034780135.1 Jordanella pulchra
TAAAAAAAGAAAAACAAACAAACAAAAAAGATGAGGACCACAAAAATGGCCTTACCTTCCTACAAACAGTCCTCACTTCAATGGTGAAATCTGAAAAATGGTCCTCACTCTGATGCAAGAACAGGGGCAAACACAAAAACACACATACCCACACACTAAAACCACTGCTCTATTCCGAGTCACCAAAGGTCAGTCTCTTTAATCTCCACTGACACAGTCGTTATTGGATTCTCCTCCGTACCTCTAATGAATATGGATACTCATACACACATAATCTTGCTGGTGGACATGTGCATATACACACTCACATCGTAGATGCATCTTGTTCCCATTATAGAACCCTTGTGACTAGCAAGGCATCAAACAGGAAAATGTGTCCTTGCTGATACATTTGAAGACCAAAATGTTTTATCAAGAGAAATAGCATTTTTAGTCAGATGTAAGGTCGTGATAGCTTTAATTTCACACATGTGTAGGCACAACGGATGTTAACATTGTGCAGTGTACTCCATGGAATATGAAATGTTGTTCTCCTACCTCTTCTTCTAACAGGGTGACTTAAGAGCTACAGATTATTTTAATTGCCTGGTAACTGATTATTTTTAGATCTATCTAGCAACAGGATAATCTTGGAAAGTTAGGTACTTTTTTATTCATTTTTACATTGTTGATAAACAGTATGAATAATGCAAGACAAAAACAACAATGTTCTCTACATGTCTCTGGAGGTTAATAAAACTTTTAATTTGGCTTTCTTTGGAAGACTATATATACTAAAAATAGTTTTCTTACAGTATAAGATTTTAATCCCATTCCTGTCTTCTTCCCCATCGTGACAAACTTTTACTGTATCTTTCCTAGTTCTAGTTCTACACCAACTTTAATTTGTTGTGGCTGAGAAACCCTTTTTTGTAAAATGGCATTCAGGTACCTCTACATTTCATGTTGTTACTATAAGATGAAATATTTACACTGAGTTGGATCTGTACAAGGTAATGATGGAACATCAGAAAAAACT
Source organism: Jordanella pulchra (assembly GCA_034780135.1). NCBI lineage: Eukaryota > Metazoa > Chordata > Actinopteri > Cyprinodontiformes > Cyprinodontidae > Jordanella > Jordanella pulchra. The sequence continues at coordinate 12,600 of JAUZNJ010057052.1, forward strand.
CAAAAGGTTTTGTTTAAGCATCAGTAATTCTCTTCACAATTACAGGTGGGGAATAACCAGTCCCTATTAAAGATGGCCTCCTTTATGCCAGAAATGTTTGCATGATGAAGGTCTAGTACTGAAATGTTGCAAAGCAAATCAATGTCTTATCTTGCAAGTTTAACAGTGTGTGGGTCATCCTTGAAATTTGAAAAATCATTTTAAGATGTAGAAATGTGAATTTTCTTTACTACCATTGACATATTTTAGTATTGCATCAATTAAATGTAGATTTTTTTAACAGCTGCTTATAAAAAATTTGGTATTCACCTGATTCATTACAAGTACCCTCCCAGACAAATACACTGTATTTAAGATAGGAAGAGGTTTTTGGACGATTTTAAGTTCCCAAATTTGTGGAAAAAGTTTGGCAATTGATCTAAGGCACAAAGCAAGGTCTATAATGACAGTCTGACCTAATGACAATGTGAGAGTATGGCGGTAGATTAACTTGACCTGCCGGTACAAAGTCTCAACCACAGCTCTATAGAATAAAAGTTGGCTTCTGGAAAATGGCCAGAAATTTCCATAAATGGGCTGCTAAACCTCGAGGACAGCCTCCCGAAAAGAGTTAAAGCTGTAAAGATTGGACCAACGTTATATTGAACCAATGGAATAAGAATGGGATGTCACTTAGGTTCATATACGAGTCAACTATGAGCCATATGTTCATTTAATGCAGTGGCCATAGAAAGACAGATGGTATCTAGTCATTGCTACTAGCAGGTCTTTCCTAATTTCCGTCTCTCATGGAACTATAAAGGTTAATGTAACAGTTAGGTTAGTCATGTACTGTAGTATTAACTTAATGGCAGTACTTATATCTGATTCATAGAGTCTGCTGTTCTGACTATGAGAAAGCCTAAAGGCATAGCTTGATAATGATCAAAGCATAATGACTTCTCTGAGTAGCACATTTTCAAGGAAAGCTGCCAGATTAAATTTTGATTAGCTCTTAGAGACATAGAAGTTTTTTACTTGCAACACTGAACTCCTTTAAAATGTAGCATAGCATTGCTTTTTTTTTTACTTTAATACTATTACAGTTTCTTTTAAGAATTTTGCCTTTTTCAAACGTTTAAACCTAATTAGAACAAAAGTAAGTTGAACCCCAATCAAACCTCAATTGCTTCAATTTGACACGTTCAATTGAATAAAAAACTGACTTTGGTTCTAATGGCACATTATCAATGTTATTGAAATAATTGCCTTTAGGGGTGAATTTAAAGTACTGTATAACCCCATTAGGAGTGAAAGGAGAGAAATCTTCAGCGGAGAGGTCTTCTGTGTTTTTGCTCCAGCTATGTTCTAAATTGTATTTTGTTGAGCAAGTCACTCAGACAAAAAGATTTCCTTAATCAAACAACTAAAGTGAGAGATATCAGGGGAATGCTGAAACTTGATTTGGGGATATTTCTATATTGTGATTAACAGTAAAACTTCAAAGCAGTTCTAAAGAACCTTCAATTTTGGTTGATTTTTGATTCACCCCAGTGGACAAATGCTATATATTGTTTTGCCTAAAGGAAGACAGCATTTCCCATGAGGGGCAGTGCATTTTGTGGTAAAATCCTGATCCCCCAGTGACCTGCAGTTAGATTGACCAACATTTCTGTTTTCAGTGGCTGTATGAAAGATGAATAGTGATGAAGTAATTAATCTGTTTGAGGTGAAACAATGTCATCCATCCATCCATCCATCCATCCATCCATCCATCATCCATCCATTCATTTTCTCCCACTTGGTCAGTCAGGGTCGCAGTTCGGCTGGTGCCTATCTCCTATCTTTTGTACCCCACACACACATGCTCCCCCCCATCCCACCTCACCTGATTCGTCAGCAGCTGATGTACTGATGAGTTTAAAGTCTTGAAACAGATAAATATGCCCGAATATCAACCCGGCACAATTTGCACAGCCATACTGTCTGTCAGGGAAATTTTGTTGCATTTTATAACGAATGGGGAAAGGGGGAAAATAAGGGGAAAAAACGTATGTAGTAAAGCAGATTTGTAGTTGTTTTGTGTGACAGGGTTACTGCTTCAAAGTTGCTTAGTGACGGTGAAAGCAACAAAGATTCCCTTGGGCCATGACAGAAGTATCATGCAAATAGTGGTAATCACAGAAATCAATTGTAAAAAAAAATGGTATGAAGGTTGAAAAGTTATTTAGTGTTCCTTTAACTTTCACTGTACAGACTTAAGAATGTTATGACTGAAAAAGAAAACAACAGATTTTAGCTATTTGGATATAATTTAAGCCAATCAATGAAATAAAACAGTTTTCTTGTGGTGAATATATATTATCTGATAAATTATTATTGAAACTGTTTTGCTCTGATTGGATCTTATTCTGGGTGTGGAGATCTGTGTTGGTGGTGGTGGGGGGGGGGGCATTTCACTGAGTATTTATCTCCTACATAAACCTTTTAAGAAGTCTTCTGCTACTTTTTAAATGAAAGCTACAAAATGTAAGAGTCAACCACTTGATGTAAAAGCAGAACAACGTGACCCATAGATCAGACTGTTTTTGTCTACGGTGTCATGCTGACACTATCTAAATGGAGCTTTTGAAAGCTTGTTGTTTTTTTAAAACTCATGGCAAACTTCAACCTTAACTAGAACCAGAGTGTTTGAGTATTTGGAGGATTATCTCTTGGATTAAGAGTTGGCTCTAACCTCTTTATACTAAGGGACAATGTATACAATGCTTTACATGCTGCAATGACTGTTGAAAAAGCAAACAGCAATATTACATGATGTGGGTCTTTTGAAAATTGGCTGTTATTACTGAATTGGATCCTGAGAGTACTGCTTGGTTTTTTACATTGTGAGAAAGTCAATGCAAATATGAGAACACGATTTGTTTATGCACACTTGCTTTCGCACTCTTTCTTTTAAAGAATTTAAATTAAACCCTTAATGATGGAAATATATCTGTGTCAAAACCTATAAAGCTTAAATCTCCAACTTTGAGTGCTATAGGTCACATGTGTTGTGTGAATAGGATATGAGGGGAAAATGTAAGATTTTATCTATTTGAGTGTTTTTACCAGAGACTTTAAAAAATTTGTAAGAATCATGCAAAAGATTCTAGATGCATGCAAAAACACATTTTTGGGGTCCTATTGGTGCTATTGTGGCTCTACCCTTTCTTAGACCTCATTTGTGCTGCTATATTTGTGCTCCTCATTATACTCCCTTCTATCTGTATTCTCCCATTCTGCATTATTTGTCAAGTTCCACTCACAACTTTGTGTTTTGTCTGCTTTTCTCATCATAGTAGCTTCATCTTGTCTGTTTCTGTTCATCTGTCACTATGTTCTGGATGGAAACACCTTGGTTTATAGATGTTGGAGCTTGGCCTGTTTTTCAGTGTAGTTCTGTTTCTCTGACTGTGACTAACTGGATGTCCTCTCTTTCATCCTCTGGCATGGGAACTGGCTTGGAACTCGTCTGACTGGCTGTCTTTCCTGGATGTGGCCACCTGTGAAGCTGACAACTGTCTTTTGTATCTCTGCTTCTTTCTGTGTCTGCTTCTGTTTCCTTGAACCTCAGTTGGCCTCGGCAGAAGGCTCTGCTGGAGGTTTCCTCCTGTTAAAAGGGAGCTTGGAAAGTTCAGTTTAGGCAACTGGACTTGAAGTTTTCTAAAGAGTTTTCCTCTCTCATCCAAGGGGCTTCTCCAGTTCTAACTGATGCAGTAGAAAACAGAGATAAGTAAACTGTAGGTGTAACAAAAGAATTAGGGAAGGGAAAGAAAAGCTAAAGGTGACTCTGATCCCTCCAACATAATTGCCAGTTTTCCTCTCCACTGGCACTACATGCATGTTTGCTGTGAGCAATTGCTAAGGAGTCAAAGACAAAATGCGAAGCAAAATGCAAAAAGCGAAAATTGTTTTTCCAAGCTTATCAAGGACAAGCATGCCTGGCAAGTCAGTGACTGGATACAAGCAGCTCGTTTTCCTTGAGAAACTTTTAACCAATATGACTGTATTGACTCTGTAAAGTACCTTCAGATGACGTGGTGTGAATTGATTTGATATAAATTTAAATTAAAAACCCCTGTGCCACAGTCAGGACTTTGACCGGCAACATAAAGGCCGAATCTCACTATCAATATTCAACTGCAATTGCTAAGTCTGTTTATATTACTATATTAAGCATTATAGTAAGACATGACCATGATGTGGAACCAATAATGGGTTTATTCACTATCTTAGGCCTATATAGAAATAAAATAAAATTTATCAAATTAGCTGAGCAAACAAACCTCTTCATCATTTTCAAGATAGATAATGTGGGCATTGTGGAAGCCAATTTCTACCATGATGGCCTTCCTATTGTTGGAGCGGGAGAAGCGGTGTTGGGAGCAGTTCATGTCACTGCAGTCTGACCATTAGAACTCATTGAGAATTACACACTTGAGTTGTAAAGACTGATTTAAGCTATCATCTTCACTGTTGGCATGAATGTTAAAATCCCCCACTATAATGACCTTGTCAATATTTAACACTAAATAAGATATAAATTCCAAAAAAACTGGTCTAAAAATCAAGAGTAAAGACCCGGTGGACAATACAAAGTTACAAACCAAAGAGGGTTTATGGCTTTACAATTTGGATGGGGTAAACTAAGGGCCAATTGCTCAAAAGAATCGTAACTATTGTTCAAAATCAATACAAGGGGTAATGGCATAACATGCCTCTGTACCCTCTTTAAACGCTGCACCTGGACACCGCAGTGAATTTCTCTACCTAAACTCAAGCAGTAGGCTTGATGTACTAAGTCAAAAGTCAGTTCCGTTCGTTTGGAAAACAGCCTCTAGCAGAGTTGAAAAAGGAAAATTAATAATGTCTTTTTACGTGAAAACTTAGTTTTATAAGTGAGAAAGTCTGGCCTCGCTTTCGCTTTTTACTCAGGTGGACTCATTAGAGAAAATTATTTAGCCATAAAAAGAAATACAGCACTGGAGGGAAGGGTTGGGGAACATTAACAGAACCTTTTTTTCTTTTGTATGACTCTCTTGCTGAGTTGCGGTCAGATGTTGCATCGGGTCATTGTCTAATTTTAAACCCATCTCAAGGAGGATAATATGACTTCTGGCTTGTCTAGCACAAGAGTTTCTCATGTTGAACTATGTCATTAATACTCAGTTTTATCAACAATTATATTGATGCTTCCATTTTTGTTAAGAAAAAGTTTTAAAATGAGCAGGCATACATAAACATAGGCATTCACTCTCTCTCAGCTCTCCAATCTCACACTAACAGGTGTTCCATCCCTGTAAACAAAGATTCATAAAATCTAGTCTTAGAAATAAACTAACGATGCAATTTTGCATTGTTTTCCATCTCCAGATTAGTATTTACACAGAATTATTTTTTGCTTTCAAGGTGCTCAACATTACTGATTTTCACAACATGTCATATTTACAGGGTTAGGGTTGCAAGATTGCATAAGTATCAAATTAAGGATGTCACCTTGGGAGCCTTATGAGCTGTCCAGGATCCTGAGAAGAAATTTGTTGGTGAAATTGAGTCACATCTGTTTTTCAGTTTACGGTGATGCATTTGAAGATGATTCAGATTAATTTGCATTTTAGATGCTTTCTTGAGTTGATGGGAAATAGATAATATTCTTTTCTCCTCGGTCAAACCTCTGCCTTCCTGTGCAGTAATATTTCAATGATATTTTATTTTCTGTTACACAAATACACACTGCAGCTATAAAATCTCTACACGTTTGAGGCTGTTTTATGTGTGTTAGGTAGTAAGTTTTTATGAAAGCTACTAAAGCTGCCATGACTAGGGGTGATGTATGAGAGCAACAAATATACTTTAGTCAGGTTTGAAGCTTTATTTTGTCATCATTTACTCTGAAATAAAATCCAGATTTCAACATCTTGCTTTAAGGGTAGTCACTGAAAAGGACTTCTAGTAAATGATGCAGCTCTAAGGTCTTTGTGTTTGAAATACACTGGTAGATTTTTACTTCTGAATAGAATCTTTAACATATGCAATGTAAGCAGTGAGCATGTTAATATATTACTGTAAAATATATTCCACATAACCGTTATAAAATTAATCATAGATGAGAAACAGATTTACCCGATGCCATGTCTAGCCAGGTCAATTTCTTTTCTTGTGTTACATTTTCATTAATTGCAGAAAAACTGATTATATGTTAACTGGACTTAAGTGTTTAAGCTTTCATGCTGATCAATTACAACTGGCACTATTTGTAGAAGCTACAAAAAATACACCGCTTGAGGCAATTTCTGCAAGTGGACATTCAAAAATACTGTCCCTGATCTTGACAGGAATCAGTCAGCTGTTAGACCTTAAAAGCAATTGTCCATTCTCTTAAGCGCACATCATTATAAACTAAGCAGCTATAAATTACATTTCTATTTGCTGATGACAGATGTATTGGTCACTACATTTGCAGCTGGCATGTCTGTGGTGCAGCATGATGTCCAGCTTCTCTTCATGTCTAACTGTAACAACTGACAGATCAAAATGTGTCAATATCTAAAAACCAGATGAGCAACATGGGAGGTCAGACACAGGGAGAATAAATCAGATCTGTTAGATTTTCAAAAAAGTAGGCGATGCACAGTTGGGTCCTGCATGCATTGAGTGAGGACTGTTGTGCAATTGTACAACTGTTTATGGTGGATGACAGAGGGGACATGTGAAGTAGTATATGTGAAGAAGGATTTAGGTCATTGGACTGTACACAGCAACTTCTAAGACAGGAACACACAGAAATCACTGCAAAATCTTTTAAAATGTGCAATAACAGGTTTCAAAATCTCTGCATCAAGCAAGATAGTCAAAAGATATCAAGTCACAGAACTCATATTTGGCAGAGTTTCCAGTTCTTATTTAAAGCTGCCTAATGAGATGCATTCTGAAAAAAAAAATCATAATTTAAAAATTCAAATATTAATTTTGTCATTCATTCATAAAGTGAAACCTTAGAACCTTAACTACACATAGTAAATATTTCAAGCCTTTACTGCTTCTATATTGACACTTTTAGTGTATAGATAATTATAAACTCAGAATACTATTAGAAAATACTGGGGTTATGAAAAAGCTTAAATTTCTCAGTGAGTTCTAATTTTATGGTACCAGAGTTTGATAAGCTAATTAATTTAAAACACTGAGCATCTGACCAGTCTCATAGGTTGGTCAGTACGCTGTCCAGTAAGCAGTCACTAACACCCTTCACAATGAGAGGAAGCCCCAAAAAGTTAGCTGTTCACAGAGTGCTGTATCCAAGAATATTAATAGGAAGTTTAAGGGAATCAAAAAGCAGTAGGAAGAAATGCACAAGCACTATACAAGCAGCCTCTAGGATTGTTAAACAAAATCCATTTAAGAATTTGACGGACTTTCACTCACTGAAGCTCGAGTCACCACATCAAGAGCCACTACACTCAAACCAATATGGCATTCCATGTCTCAGGCCAGTCCCTAACTGCATTTATACATTACTTTGATAAAAGTTACATATAAATATGCATAGTTGGGATGTATTAAAGAGCTTCATTGAAGTACACAAAGACACAGCTCCCTTATTTAGTTATTTTCCAAGTAACTGTGTTAAAAAATACTTTTTCATTTTGGGTTATTCCACCAGGCACAATCTAACTCTATGGGCACTCAATGGTAGAATCCAATAATTTCACCCAGTAAAAGACAGAGAAATCCTCTGCAAAACCGTTTTTCAATAAAACTTTTATGATGAAAGATGAGTCCAATATGAAGCAATAATACAAGCACACCCTCATTAAAAACTACTTTGTTATATTTTTCAACTCCAAAGGCAACCTAGGACAAAGAAACTTTTATTAACCCATTACCATGGTTATTATTCCAGAAAAAGTACAAGAACAGCCTCGCAGGTCATGTTCAGAGCGGGTCTTAAAAGGCCTAAAACATACTTTAATAAAGAATTTATCATTAAGATTAGTTGTGGCTATCGTTGCATATGCCACAACTAAAACTGTATCTTGTTAGTTTTTTGTTAAATTAAGCAACTTAATAAAGCTTGCCTTTGTCTTTTATAAATAAAAAAATAATATTTAAATATTCATTAATATGGAAGGAGGGCTTGCAAACTGTTCCCTGGTGGTATTTTGTTTTTTGTTTTGTTTTATTATAATTAATATGTTTATTTTTTTACCAAACTATTGTACTTCCTAAAAGATTAGTATCCACAAATCCATCCTTGGCAGCTCTGTTTGAAATGACCTGCGTCCTTGCAAGATAGCTACAAGCTGTTTTTCCCCATTGTGTATTAGAAAGAGTTAAAAGATGGTTGTTTCAGAGGTGTTTATATGACACAAAGAGCCAATTCCGGTGCAGAGTGAATAAGCTGGTGTTAACACAATTGTCCAGGTGATGAGGTTAGGGTTTAAGATAAGAGCAAGAACATGGCTTTTGGCCAAGTATAGGAACACACCGGATCAAACCTTCGTGCTTGTGTTTCTTTGTGTGCTCCTGTTAGTGAAAGACAGAAAGACAAAGAGGGGGAGTTTAATGGAGTGTCCCAGGGCGAGGATCCGTAGTTCCCCCTCATCAAGCACGCTGGCAGTGCTTTAGCCCCATAATGGCTACCGTGTGCCCTGAGCTAATACATGCTCCACAGTTTCCCTTCACTCATTGCTCATTCTTATAGAGCAGGTGCAACGAAAACCATAGAGGGGGTGTGTTGAAAGGATGCTCTACATAAAAACACTGGAGGGAAACGGGTGTTGTGACAGAGGGAACAAAGGCAAGATGTAAAAAAAACATTAGGAAAGGGATGGAGTGAAAGTTTAACAGGGATTGGCAAGGGGAAGATATGGTTTATGAGGTGATTATGGAAAAAAAAAAAACCAGCAAATTCTAATCACAGAAAAGCACAGCTGCCAGTTGCTCCTGGTAACATGCCCATCAGTATCCAGTCACATATCAAACACTCAGGCTTTTTGTTACTTTGACATAAGCACACACAGAGGATAATAGTAACCCATGGCTGGGTGAAGCCCAGTTTTGATCAGCTGGAACAATTTCCCGTAATGTTTTTCACTGACAGAAACAAATACAGTCATAACAGTGACAGTCTGTCTGCAGAGACTCGAAGGCCATAAAAAGCAAAGTTTGTATGAGAATTGTGTCCTTCGACTCACCAGCTGTCTACTCATGTGTTTCACTTTTTTTTGTCTGGTTGATTGTACAATTATTTATATGAGTCAAACAACATATGAAAAGAAAACAATTAAGATAATATTAGAAGAGACAAATGATGGTAAAGCCCAAAGCAACACTTTCACTTACTGGGGGTCTACTACCTGGTCTCTACTGCCCTCTAATGGCATTTAAAAAACTCAACTTGACGTACAAAGAAACAAGTCCATTTATGCAATCTGATTGGTTTTACATTTAAAACCATGCGGATAGAATTCATGCAATTTAATTTTGAAAGCAAAAGTATCAGTACCAGAATCTAATCTCACAAAGAATCAGTTCATAGTGCAGTGCTGATGTTGCACAAAGATATGGAAAAAAAGCACAGATCTAGTCTTAAATGCCTTACGGTAGCATGCCTGAATCTTCTAAATCACACATTCTACAGCTTCATGCAGGCTGAGTGACCTCTTTTTAAATCACCTCCTGTCAGGGGAAATTATCAGACCAAGATTGGTGTTTTTAACTTATCAGTCCAATCCACCAATCAGTAAGTGTCACACAGAGTGAAGAAGGTGATAATAAGGGGTGTCTAACACAAAGCTGCTGTTTAATCTAAGTGTGAGTGGGACTATTACCCTTTATCCTGCACGTCATCCTAGATTTTATTTTTCAAATATCATTACTATTATTATTTATTCATTACTAAAATCTAAATAATGTGTTCTTCCAGGAGTGATACAGCCAATTATTTTTTAAACTACACTGACAACACCTTGTTTAAACGGTATATTACCTATATTAACTAAGACACCTTATTTGGAAAGTGATATTTGAAATGGACTTGCAGCTGCACATGGGGACACATTGTTCCATTTACCCCGTGGCAGTGCTTAATGAAGCTTATGTTAAGAGGTATTGTATAGGATGAACTGTACCTCCTTCTCTCATCAAATACCACTTTTCATTGTGCTTTCTTTCTCTCCAGCTTTCATTGTCTAAAGCAGATAAGAAGTCTATTATGGGGTTCTTATAAATTTTAACAAGGGGCAGCAAAATGACCATCATCAAATTCAAGGTCCTTTGAAACAGAACAGATTTATTCACACTCTTTTTCTCTATACACATGGGTGCCACCCATGAAGTCATTGTTTAGCCGCTTTCCTTTTTTAAGAACATCTTATCAGGCTTGATAGTTCAGATTAATGATCAGTCAGGGCACAAAGACACAGGCAGACAGGATCATTTACAACAGTCCTCTACTAAATCATGGCACAGTTGGAAAGCACCATTCAATATGGCAGGCCTTTCCTTTAATATTGCATCTTTATTTTTAAAAAGTGTTATTTAAGCCTTAAAAAGTCAGTTGATTTCTTTTTTCTGAGTATTTGGATTTTATATTGTTATGTATCAGGTTATATTGTTGTATATTTTACAAGCTGTATATTTATATTATTTATAAGTTGTATATTCATATTATTTTCCAAAGGTCCAGGAAAAATATAAATAGTTTTCCTGGACCTTTGGAAATTAATGTCATCAACATCATTGTACCATTAATTCCTTAACAATGAAAACATAATCAACTTATTAGATATTAATAAGATCAAATGAGGCCTGAACAGAAAGAACAAGAATACAGTAAATCATACTTTAGTGCTTGGTGCATTGTGGATATTGTGGATAGGTCAGGTCTAAAATCTTACTGAATGTTCTCATTCAGGAGTGAGGAAAAGGACCAAAATCAAAAGATCATCCGAGGTTCCAAAGCGAGATGACATGAAGTAGTCTGTCAGAGATGTACCGTGGAGGATGGTCGCACGGTAATTTGCAAGTAAAAATGACAGATCTGAGACAGTAAAGTCGGATTGCTGTGTTGTTTGAAGAATGTATTTTTCACAGCAATTCATCCAAACAGCATCATTAAACTAGAAACCTGCAAAAACACACATCTGTTCCAAATCTATCTTTACAGGGATTTATGTCAGTGAAATTTTAAGTCCAATTAAAAAGACACGTTGATTTTTTTGGTAGAGTTGTTTTTGGGTCTTGCCCGCACATCTTCCAAGTTAGGCAAGTATTTTATATTACAGGGTTTTGCCTGTTTTATCATACGAATTTCAATGTATTGACTGTAGATTATGGATAGCAATAAAATAAATCTATAGGTCATTGATTCGCATTCTTTGCACTGCTTTACTTGTGATTGCTCTTATTTTATCCGTTTTTATTTATTTAGGTTGTAGGATTCCTCTACCATCTCAACTTTGCCTCTTTTCCTTGGCTGCTTGCTCTCAGGAAAAACTGTCACATAGCCCCCTTATGAAATTGGACATTTATTTCTTAGAACACTCCCAGGTTGACAGTCAATTTCATATAAAATTGCAAAAGATTAACTTGTAAAATAAAGATTTAACAAGGTGTTACCTAAAAAAAAAATATTTACCAGAACAGAAATAGATTGTTTAATCAAAGGTAGCAGAAATAAAAGAAGGGGAGCAGCTTAGCCAAGTTGTCCAGCAGCGGCAGCAGTGGAGCCATGTGGGGTAATAATTTCCTCCTTCACTATAGGCCACTCATTTCCTGTGGTTCACCCATCTGCCTATGCCAGACACACGTGTACATATATGTTCCATGTGTGCATGCCAGGAAAATACTCACAGATTCACTCAATTAATTTATGCACAAATACACTGCCAGCAGACATTGAGGGGAATTCTGGCTCTAAATATGCAGTTATTTTATGATTTCAACATGGAAAAAGTCCTCAAAGGTATTCTTCTATACAGCAGTCTCATTTTAAAAGCCCAAATATGTAAGGTAATAAAAGCACCTATGTGATTTACTGATGCAATACTTACTGTAGATCCGAACTACAAATTGAGCAACATGTTCATATACCTGGATAACAGGGGAAGCTTTGTCAACAGTGCCATCTCCTGGCAGAATACTCTTAATACACACGGAGTATGTTATTTGAGCCCAACTTTACCTCTTTAATAACTTATAAACCACAGCATCCGAAGGGATATGTTTTATTGCTTAGTTCACGTTAAATCTCAGAAAACCACAAAGGGCTTTGTTTAAAAGGGATACCTTGTGGTAACTTTTTAAAACAGTGAAACAATTTATTATGTACAGTCGTGGATTTCCAGGTAAGGTTCAGATATGCAGTTAAAAGTAGGCTTCACAAACTATTTATTAAATGACATATAAGTAATATTTAACTACTGTCTAATATTAAATGTAACAAAAATACGTTTTTATATTTTAGCTCAGCTAGAACTGCTCAACTTTTTTTTCTAAATAATGAGAGATTTTTTTTTTCTCACTTCCCTCAGTCAAAAGTTATTGTTCATTGTTTCTTGGTAGTATTTACTCAGAGGTGTTGAGTAGTTATGTATAAAAGCTTAAGTTCTGCACTGAAATACCTTTTTCAGTAGCTGTACTTAGGTATTTATTTTTACTGATGACATTTTGGATTTTCTCATTACATTTGACATAACAGCTTCGAGAAAGCTGATGGTAAATAAAGAAAGCAAAGGGAAACTGTTCAGGTGGAGCACGGTTTGTTTATAGAATACAGAAACTGTGTAACATTGAAGAAGGCAGGAAACTTGAAAACATACCATTTTATTGCTCAGATTCTTTGACACAAGACTTTCACCATCCATTCTTCTTGTATTCAATATTAAATGTACAAGTTCTATTAAGTTCTATACATATTCTATTTGAAAATTTTATGCTATGAAAATTAGAGCCTCAAAGCTATCCCAATGCTCAAGCAGCACTTCTGTTCAGTATCTTATCTGAAATTAGAACTAAGACCAAAATTAGACAAAGTTAATGCTTTTTATGTTAATTCTGCAAAAATAGTGAGCAAAAGTGGAACATTAATCTTTTTTCTGAGGATAGAACAGTTTTATATATAACTCACATTATTTTGTGTCATTTAAGGCAAAACATTTGTTTTACTATATATTGAAGTACAATACATACAATATCCCTATAAAACACAAAACCTGTACTTTTTAATTCTACTTAAGTACATAAGTTTAATCAGTATCTTTATTTTTACCATATTTTATTTTTATTCAAGTTTCTGTACTTTTGATTAGGTAAAGAGTTTCAGTACTTTTGACACTTTAGCCATTAGAACTTGTGTCAAAGCTAATGGTTTTCTACAAGGTTCTCATAATTGTTCACTGGAATTTCTGTCCTTCCTTTTCCTCCCGTCTATGGACTATAGACACATTCTGTTTTATTGGTGTTCTATTGATTTTTATTCTTCAGGGGAAACTAAAAGGAAGTCTTAACTGTATTTTAAACATGTAAAATTGTGATCAAAGCTACTGTTTTCTCTTTAACAGCGACTAGGTTTGCAGCTGTGCAATGCTACATTTTACAAATTTCAAACCCCATCCCCCTGTGTCTTTTTATTTTTAAATTTAGATTTTTTATTGTTGTCATTTACGTCTTCTACTTAATGTAAACGCCATTTTGTCTTTTTCTTCTTTTTATATTCTCCATAAAACCACTTTTCTTAAGTATGTTATATTTATAAATTCATTACAATCTCTAATTTAACATCAGTAATCAGTGTTTTGTTTAAGTTTGGATAAGAGCGGACTGTTCACCTACAGTTACTATAAAATTAATTGATGCGTGTTGTCTCTAAACTCTTAACGAAAAGCAACTCAACCTCAACCTTTTAAAATATAGAGATTTGTGAAAATAATCACAAGATTATTCAAAAGAGGTTTTGACTTAAATTTTAGGTTGAAAGCTTTTCATTCCATCTGCTAACAATAAGCAATGTGTGGCATCGGGAACCCACCCTTTTATTTGCTTCATTGTTTCTAATATACACCTGAATTAACCACCCAACATGATGCGCTCCTTTTTTAATTAAGCAAATCCTTCTAAGATCAATTGTTAGAGGCTTTATTTTGAATGACCTCGTAAATGAAAGGCACAACACAGGGCAAAAGAAAAACAAACAAACACACACACAAACAAAACACATTACATGACTGGACAAGGGTCCATTTTAGCCATGATAGTGGATTTAGAAGACATTGCACTTTGAACCACAAGTGACCCATTTTAACTGACTCTAATAGAAAATGTAAACAACATGTAATTTGCTGTTGAAAAGGGCCATTTAAAAATTAGACAGTTGTGATTATATCTGTATAGGGATATCTAAAGAAAGGCCTCAAATAAAAAAATCCTTAAAAAATTATATTCATTTTAAAAAAATGCTTTTTTCTGAATGGGAATGAGACATATGTATCTTAAGGAAAGTACAAACAAAGTTGAAGGACTATCATTCTGAAAAAAAAACAGTTTTTATATAAGCAAATGTAGTGTAAAGCTCTAAAGAACTTTACACTACATCCCCCATCCGACTGCAGGCACAGGCCGCACACAGGGTCAGAGCAGGCAGCAACGCAGACCCTCACCACATGTTGAGAGGCATCCAGGCACAGTGGTTGTATCCCACCTGCTGTGCAGCCATGCCAGACAGCTGGCTGCCCTGCAAGGACTCCCCCGCAAGGACGGGGCCAAACCCTTTAACGTCCCAGATCCCCACCCAATGCCCACCCCATCACAGCAGACGGACAAGATACCAAAGCCATAGCATGTGCACAATAGGTCAAAGATCCCAGGGAGAGCCAGAAACCCTAGCCAAGCCATGACCCACCCCAGGGGCCAGGCCCAGTCCCCAGGCGGAATGAAGAGAACAGAGATGTGAAAGACGGCTGTAGTATTGCTGTTTCTTGGACTACTGTACTGTATATTTAAAACCAAGGGGAAGGGAGGTGCGCCCACCACTTGTCCCACCCTAGACCCTAAGTATCTTTGCATTCCACCAACCGCTGGTGGACATGGGCACCTGAAGCAAAGCCAGATAGGTTGACCAATCTCCAGTGCCCAAATTATGCCCACCCTATTGCCTTACAAATGTAAGACTTGGGAATGTTATAAATGATGCTGATTAGGGTGTTAATTAAAATCTAAGTATAGGTCAACACTCTCATGGGATGACCCATGCTAGGGATGATCTTTTCCCCAAGATTCAGTGTGTGTGGTAGCGTGATAGAGCCAGTGAACGGAGGCATTGGAGATAGCAAACAAAAGACTGAGGAACGGAGTTCACTCAAGAAGCCACCTCCCCAACTGACCCCAATAGGCAACCTATTCTGCACTCTTCACCCGGGGCAGGACACAACCCAGACCATGGCTCGCCCAGCCCCCCACCCCATTGCTCCCCATACCCTTAAATCCCAACGCAAGCTACCCCTATCCCCAACCCTTGACGCAGAGCCGTATTCATAATTCCTGAGTTGACTGGTCAAGTTCTGGATTGGGCTCAGACATGTTTTCCCACACCCACAGATTTTGGTTGTATCTTTGAACATTTTTGAAGGACTTAAAGCAAGTGTTCAGTCAAGAATCTGATAAAACATCACATTCTCTGAATTGTGGTCCATCAACCAAGGCCAGAGGACTGCAGCAGACTTTCCCATGGATTAAAGAATTCAAGCTGCAGCCTGCTTCTGGAATTCCACTGCTTTAAAAAGCGCTTATTTCCATCCCCTTAATGAGTTATTAAAAGATGAACAAGCCAGGGTAGAGGAACCAAAAACCCTGGAGGAACTAGTACATTTAACGATTAGGCTAGATAACAGAATCCGGGCTAGAAAGAAGGAGAGAAATAGGAGCATCTGAAGCTCATAACGAACACATTTCTGCAGCCACTGTTTTTTCCCGTTTTGAGGTTTCCTTAGGTTATCTGCCTTCACTATTTCCCTCTGATAAAAAAGAGACCGCAGTAACCTCCATCCAACACCCCATCTGCCACTGCAAAGCCGTCTGGAACCAAACCATCTCCTCACTCAAAAGGGAGTTTTTCCTCTCCACTGTTGCTACATGCTTGCTTAGTGTGAGGGATTGCTGTCGAGTCAATGATTTG
>JAUZNJ010057063.1:0-28793 GCA_034780135.1 Jordanella pulchra
CTGGGTCGCCCGCGTCGAGGACTAAGGCCTCCGTACATGGGTCGTGCACGCTAACCACTGCGCCACCTGCACGCCCCGTGATTAAATCCTTTACCAGTTAATTTGCTCCAGGAATGTAAACATTGACCAGTTCTTACTTTAAACATACTGTATAATTCAAGCATCTATGAGTTTCCTACATGTGCCGTCTTAGCTCCAATAATCATATTGTTTCAATACGCGATTGACTTCGGGTGTGGAGTAAATCAATACATTATGTAAGATATGCTAAAAGATGAGGCTGATATTCAGTTATTGGAACTAGTCTGCTTGATTTAAAACACTCAAGCATAAAATCCGTCTTCCCTAGAAATCTACTTTCTTAGCAAGCATGACATACTAAAACACAGATTTAGACCCAGACACACACAGATTATTCAAAACCCCCCAGAGAGCACTTAGACATGTGGCATTTTTCTATGTGAAAGGTCACAAATGAAATAACTGTTTCCATAAATTACGACCACATGGATGTAATGGTCCCGACAGACTCATCACTGTAAAATGTTACTTACTTCAGGTTGAAAAACTTGCTGAATAATTGCTTAGGAATTCATGCTTGGCCATATCAAGGCCTATATATTTCAATGAGCACATTCCTTAAAACATATTTCATTTGGGGTGGAAGATTTCCAGAATTTAATAACCATTCTGTCCTATTCTGATAAGACTGATGTTGATATAAGGGTGGAAAAATCCACTTCTGTTCATGCACTATAGAACAATTAGTCCAAAACACACTTAAAAGAATGGGAAAGAATCTTAGCACAGCTGTAAGTGTATGTAGGGTAATTGCAATATAATATTGTTTTTGACTAAATAAATAATGTTTTAAAATGCCTCCAAATATTTTATAGAAATCTAAACTGTGCTCTTACTACCTCTACTAAAAATAAAATCACATATTCATAGAACACTTGTTATATGATAGGATCATTTTACAATTTCTTTCTAGCTATTTTGATTTTATTGTTAAGATCATTATTGGACAATGTTGTTATAATTCATTCATTTACATTGGATTTAAACAGTAGCTAATTTTAAAAGAAATAGTGACCTTGTGTTTCTCAATAAAACTAACTCCTCCCTGCCTGTATCTTTTTTTAAAACCATTGTTAATTCATAAGATGATGATGGTTATTTACAGGATTTTTGAGGCGATAAATGATGGCCAAAATGTTGGTTATTATTAACAAATGTTTAAAACCAAAACATTTAAGCTGAACATGAAAGTCATTTTTTTCTTTTGTGGACTTTTGAAAGAAAATCCAATGTGTCTGTTCCAAATGATCTAAAGGTTAATTTTATTTATATCTAAGTGTAGATTATTTTTTTATATATATTTGGAAGTGTCTCTTAACTTGACTTTCAGAGTCAGACATTTTGTTATTTTCACATGCTCTAAAAATACAGTAATCTGGTCTTTTTTAAAAAGATGCCTTGTCTGATGTTTCATCAAAAGTAATTGTAGAGCATTTTGTAACACGAAAAGAAGGAAATGTACGGTTTATCATGAAATCTACTGCTTTTGGACAAAAAAAAACAAAAAAAAAAAAAACCCTAAAAAATAAAAAATCTCAAATGATTTTTCCTTTCAAAACAAAGAAATGTGTTTGTTGATATGGGATGAATGAAAGGATTTAATAGTGCCTTCTTTTTAAATAATAATTGTTTTAGAGATCTTGGGTAAAATATCAAGTCTTTTCAAAGTAAGCAGGTTCAAATCAAGTCTTTTAGAATTTATTAAAGTCAAGTATAAAGTTATAAAATGAATGACTTGCTTTTGACTCAAATCTAAGCCATATGAATCAAGCTCCAACCTTTGGTTGCCGGTTAACTAATATGTTACTTAGAGATTATGACAAACACAAGGAGAAGGGATTAATTTAAAGCAGGGTCCTCCAGCCCTGGTCCTCAAGACCTGTTTTCCTATAGATTTTAGATATATCCCTGCTCCAATAAAGCTAAATCAAGTGAGTTACCTCCTCAGCATGCCACAAGTTTGGCAAAGGCCTGGTTACGAGCTATTCATTTGATTCAGCTGTGTTAGAGCAGGGACACATCTAAAACCTACAGGGTAGTAAATCTCAAGGACCAGGGTTGGAGACCCCTGATTTAAATCGATTCTCAAATCGTTCTATAGGTTCTTTCATTTTGATTTTTTCTATCAGTGTTTAAAGTACTAAAGGGTCTTGGGCCTAAATACACTTCTGAGCTACTTCTAAAGCAGCAGACCTCAACCTAAGGGGTCATGGTTACTTAATGTTTGCCTGGCTTAATTTAAAAATGGGACACAACATTTTATTCCTATGCGGAAAAAAACAAACAAACAAAAAAATTTTTCCATACTACTTGCAAAATAACTGCTATCCAAAACTACTCTTGACTACATTGTAACTATAATGCTAAACCCTTTCTTTCATTTTTTTTTCATCTCAGGCTAATGTATCTGTAATTATTTGATGTAAAATAAAATTTTTTCTTGAAATTACCTTTTGCATAAATGATGCTTAACCGATTCATGGATTACCTTAGTTTAAGTTTTGAGACATAAAATGAGCAGTTCTGAGCTCAAGTATTTCAACAATTTTGAAAGGTTGAAACTGAAGGTGTAAGACAGAAACTGTATTGTTCCTCGTGTTTAACAGATTATTCACAAAGTTGTTTCTTTCCTCCACAAAATATTTGCATGATAACAAGAACAAGCTCAAACAGGTGCTAACCTGTGCATGAATGTATGCTCTCATTATTTTTGAGCTTTAATTTAGCTCTGCCAAATATGAGAGAAAGACATGTTATGCAAGAGAGACTTTTACATATAATTATCTTTCTTTTTTCAGTACAAACATTTGCCTTTAGCAGGTCAGTGTAAATGCAATGGCTCTTTGTGTTTATAGTTTACCTTAACAAATTATTTTCATTTTAGTGCTAAGCTCAAAGAACACATGAGAAAGGAATCCAGAACTGTATCTTCCTAATTTCCTTATTGTAAAAATGTTCTTCCTACAAAATAAGGACCTCAAAAGAAATGATTTTATATTTATACTCGTTGTTATAGTAACAGACAAAACAGTATATGATGTCATAAGACCAATACATAAATTACCATAGCTGCCCCAAAGCAATGCTTTCACCTGCTTTTATCTTTCATAAGATATGCATAAACTGGCTTTTTCGTTTTTTTATTGAAATGCCTTTAATGCGTACAAAAAAAAACTAGGGACTCCTCTGTAATCCTCTGTATTGTTTCTACTTACTCTCTGCAGTCAGACACTGAAAAACAAATCAATATGCCATAAAGAGAGTGGAGAAACCTGCTTATTTACATCAATCTGGATGGAGAAGTAGTTTGTCTTCCATCATATCATTTTTGTCAACTTCAGACAGAAGCGTTCAGCTTTCCTCTAATATCACACTTGACATGCTGTCAAAATAAGAAGCTGAACCTTCTTGAAATGTTGAGGCGTAGCTGCTGCATGTGGGGTAAAGGGATGAGAATGTGAAGTTTTGATGTTTCCAGTGTGTTGGTGCTTGCACTCTTCACACATTGAAGATTGAGGACCGAAAGTGTCTCTTAAGGCCACAGGGGGGCCCCAGAGACAGGAGATAAAGGCACGATGACAGTACTGCATTCTCACTGGAAGCTGCATTATTGATTCTTCAGACCACACAGTCTCTCAATGTTTGATTCAAGCAATGGCAACAATTTAGCTAAACTGCTTGACTCCTGGTCTCTGGGATAATAATCCATTTATGGATTCTTCTTAAGAACAATTGACTTGTTACTGTGGATGTAGGACTGTTTTTGTGCCACCATGGCTGCTTCCACAGGAAAAAGATAATCAGCAATATCATATTATTATGATGATACTGTTGCTAAATATTGTGTAGCTTAAACATGCTCTAGCTTTGTTTAAGATACACCAGTTTTGGTCTTTTGGAGGAAAATGATGATTGATTTTAGTCACAATATGTTGTTTCATATGGGAATATTTTACTCAGTCCGATTTAGATTTTTGATATAAATAGATGTGTTTTCTATCTGTATACGAAGTACACCTCCTCTAAACGTTGGCAAGTGAATACAAAAAGTGTAATGTGTGTATTATATTTAAAAGGCAAATATTTACAAGTATATTTATTGTGCATTTCATCATGTGTTTAAACACATCAATCTTACTAAACACTTGATTACTTTTTTATTATCTAACTTCTTTCCTCAGCTGATGAAATAGCAAAAATTTATATTTATATAGAATCTAAGTTTTTCTGAGCTTTTGAATTTATTGTGGCTTTTGCACTAACTACATTTTTTTTCTCCAATTCAGTCCACACAGACATCTTTCTTTTCTCTCTTCTGTGTTCCTTGTTTACATCTTATTTCTCTTTTTATCTTCTTCACATGTGTAGCAGCAATAGCATGCCCCCCACAGATGTGGCATAAATATTACAACGCCTTGTACACCTTCGTCACCTGGTTTTATCTTTAAACTTAAGCTTTTTTGTGTGGCTACCTTTGAAAAAGCAGTTTAAGATTTATTACCATCAAATATTACTTTCTGGCTGTTCTTGTTTGTTATGCTAAGCAATCAGTTTTAGCTCTTAGCTGTCTCAACATGTTTTAGTTTGAAACTTTTCTATCCCATTCTTTGTGCAGATTTTGCATCAGACCTCAAATATTGGCGTTACACCTCATCATCTAGATACCTCATTCTGTTTAATTACTCTGTAGATGTTTGCCTCTGACATAAATAAACGTGGTCTATGCAACAGATTCTCCTGGCTCCATAGGCATCTCTAACTTGTTGAATAAACGATGGCCCTTTTCTTCAATGATCAACACAGCATTAACTGACTTTATTCGGTGGATAATGAGAGATGCTTGGTGGCTCTCCCTAGGGAGCTGCAGCATCTTAAAGCTAATTGGTTCCAACTGTCTCAGCGAATCTTGACGTCTCATTTCTGCCCTGGAGTAACTTTTCTTCAGAAGGGATTTAGGGACCATCGACTGATGAAAATACACAGGGGAGTAAAGCATTTCTTATTGAAAATGAAAAGCTCACTTTGTTGTTGTTTATGTCAGTACACGATTGAGTGCATTCCAGAAAAAGACTGTAAGCACATTGTAATTTCATGAGCTGGAGAGTTACTAAAATGTCTCTGATAAAACATTAATAGTTTGCTCACATAGGAAATTGATATTGAGATTATTGTAGGTCAGCTGCTGTCTAAGGGCGACCTTGATGGAACAAGACACCTTTTTCTAATAAGTTGCTTAGTTGATGATTATTTAATGCCTGTATAGTATTTCATCAGGATCCAACCACTGATAATGGTGCATCATGTTTTGCACAAAAAGGTCCAAGGTTATGTCTGTTTTATGCCCTCAGATTCCCTCCAGCTGATATGGACCAAATGTTACAGTCAGTAGTGACTCATGATACGGTTTAGGCGAAAATCTGGGATGGAATGAAAGAAAAGAAACAAGCGTCCCCTAAGACTTGGAAAACATACTCATTTTTAATCCTCTCCAGAGAAGTACAAAGCACACCCTTCCCCCTGCAACTGCCTCCTAAATCCTATGTCCTCTGCAGGCCAACCTATCCTTTGTTTTCGGTTAAACTGCAGATGAATGAAGTTCACTGATTATTATCAGTGATCCACAACTTTGCTCTTTAATCAGCATCGTGTTCAGACACAGTTGTTTCCTTAAAATGTGATCTGATAAAGCCTCTGCAGACTTCCTGCTGATGACAACACAGGATACGAACAAAAACTACGTTTTAATTTTTTAACAGGGATAAGGTGAGGTGGCTTTTGGCATTATGATAGGCGCTAATCTTTTTTGTCTACATTAAACATGAACGTGACTAAAAATTAAAAGGAAAAAAAAGGATCTTTGCAAAAAATAGTACGTGGTTGTAACTTTTACTCAACACCCAGAATATCTGAGTCATGATCTTAACATTTCTAATCTCTTGACCAGCCTCTAGATTATCATGGATTTCAGTCACAGATATCCAAAATAGCTCATGAAACTCTGTTGATAAAAAAGAAGTAGAATATAATTAGAAGCAGGTCAAACTGATCAGCTTTTTTTCACACCGGTCTCTTAAAAAATAATTTCAGCTTCAAAATTAGCCAATCCATAATAATAAAGATCATTAAATGAAATCAATAAAATATATTTTTTACAGCTGTAAAACACAAGTTTAAGTCTTTATTTCTAAAACGTGAAACATGCTTACTTACTTTTTTTAAAGCCTGTTCAAGGCAGCTGCAGAGATCTATACAAAGAAATATTGACTTTTGCACTATGAAAGATTCATTTGTTATAATATAATACTTATTTTCTAGTACTTTTTTTTTAAAACCTGGAGAAAGACACCTTTCTGACCTCCACTATCAGCCCTCCGTTCCTCTTACGTTGCTACCTATTTCATGTCATCAGCTAAAAGTTATTGTAGGATGCTATCACACCACATCTGGCAATTAGGCTCCTTTCAATGAAGACAGAACAAAGTCCAAGACCTCTCCTGGCTGACAAGCACATTTTCCAATCCTAAACATTAACTAGAAAAGAATTGATGCTGTCTTTGTGCAGATTAGGCTCTCTCAACGTTTAGCAAAAATGATGGCGCTCTCCCTCAGATCACCAGTTGATTTGAGAAAGCGGATGTGTTGTTTATTGGGGATACGAGGCATGGTTAAGGTAGGTGCTTCCTGGAAAGGTTGGTTAATTGTTGCTCTATGTAAAGGGTTGATTTTTCAGGCATGCATTAAACAAGCTAAATATCATTTAGGGCAGGAAATGAGTTGACTTTGTATGATATAGACCCTTTTATATAAAAGGTAGTTTCAAAGTTTGTTAACTGATTTATGGTTACATTAACATTATCATAAAAATATAAGGATCAGGATAAGGATTCCAAAAACACTTTGTTGTACTTTTACAAAAAGATCATACTCAGAACTTTAAATGTAGATGGGAGGTCTATTAAACCATTATAAGCTTCAGCACAAGTATACAAATCAAAGGACTGAGGTTGTTTTTTCTCAACAAACCACTCTAGTATATATGACCACATAGAGGAGTGTCTGCTTAAACATCCCCCCAAACAGGTTATTTGTTGTTTGAAAGATTTCTATCTGATCTAGAAGATTTATAGACTTTTATATAAAAAAAATTATGACATCTATTAATAACTGGCTATTTATTGTTGTGGCAAATTGAAAGCATACAATCAGAAACCAACTTGTTTTGTTTTTGTCCCCTGCAGCATGCAGCCATATTTTCTTATACATTCATATCCCTGTACACAATCCTGGGGAGTTTCCCACTACCAATTGACTGGGCATGAAAATAAACAACAGACTATATATTTGAGGTTTGACTCATAGCTTTTATTGAATTATGTATAGCTCATGCTTACAACAAACTCATGGTGTCCTGTTAGCCATGTGGCTTTTATTATAAACTACAAACTGTTGAAGCAGTATCTCGTCTGACAGTAGAGTCAATTCTTACTGTTAAATTCGAAGACAGAGATTTTCTTATGTTGATCACACTTTGACCTGTTTGACATTTTAAGGCACTAAAAATGTCACTTTCATGCACATTTATTATCTAAGATCAAAACATGAGGAATTATCTGTCGCTTGTGTGTTTCCGTAATCCTACAAAATATGTTTAGCTACTGTGATGTTGCACTTGACTACTTATCAAGATACAAACAATTGGTGGTTCTTTGGCCTGGAGCTGAACAGTAATAGGGCAAAGGTTTTCTGATATCCTTATTTTTGGTACCGCCGGTTTAAACTCATCAAACAACCATCTTTGCTAGTTGAATTTTTGAAAGTTGGACTGCCGGGGAACATGTTTTCTGCTTTCCCATCTGATTAATTTTCTCCCTGCATATACACATCCTGTGATCTGTGAAAATTACAGACATAATGAGGAAAGTCATTTATACCCACTACTAAGTATAATATTTATAAAAATGTTTGAAGCATTTCCCTGCTGTATACTTGAATTATGGCTTTAAGTATTGGAGAGATGAAGTTGCTGAAAAGGGCTTTCATTTACTCCCACCACATATATATCGATGCGTCCAAACCCACAATCAAATTATAAAAAAGTTGCCATTTTTGGTTAGCTTTGCCCTTGTCCCTGATTGTTAGATCAAATTAAATGTAATCTTGAGTACTGTAATTTTGTAAACACAGGGAGCCACAGCAGTGACAAACAAGTATAAGCCAACACAATTTTAATACTTCATCTTGTCTCCACCCTTTTTTCTAAAACCCACCAGACATGCAGCTGTTCTCACGAGGTTCTTATCCTTCAGATTTTTGTCAGCAAACATTATTCATTGGGAAAGTATGTAGGTCAATCTGCTTTAGTCTTTATCTAGAGCCACAGAGATAAGTGTCAATGTGATTAATATTTAATATCTATATGATCGGTGATGGCTGTTGTCATGTTCAGGGTGGGCTTAGAAGTGTTAAAGGCGGTCCATGGGGGGATGGAAAGACTAAACCTGCAGTAAATCTCTGTGTAAACTTCTGTGTTTTATCGCTTCGCAGCAGCACATTTGTCTTTTCATGCATTGAAGCTTGTGTGTAAATCCTGTGCCACAGTTTATGCAGATTGCTGCTCTTTTATTTATGTGTTGCCTGAACACAGCTGATCCTTCGCTGTAATCCATTTTCTGGTGTTTACTCAGCGAGCGTGCTGCCACATCCGAGCAAGTTATATCACATGTCTGTTTGGCTGCTGTGGAACATTTCGCAAGTGTCAGAGACTCATGTGGCATTTGGATTGGGGGAATTTTCTACAGAGTTTGGCAAGTTTTTTTTACAATGGCAGTAATTATATCAACAGCTGAAAAAAAAAAGATTTATAAATCCACAAATTTGAATGTGGTGTGGCTGATGGCAACAGCAG
Source organism: Jordanella pulchra (assembly GCA_034780135.1). Taxonomy (NCBI): domain Eukaryota; kingdom Metazoa; phylum Chordata; class Actinopteri; order Cyprinodontiformes; family Cyprinodontidae; genus Jordanella; species Jordanella pulchra. Next base: position 8,987 of record JAUZNJ010057063.1, read on the forward strand.
CAAAAATTATTTAATACGATCTTAAATAAATAATTCTGTCCAGTTTTACGGGTTAATTGTGTTTTCTATGTTTTTTATCTTATGATTAATTTGAAATTTCCAGACACTTTCTAAGGTAAGACCTTCAATACAGAGTTTTATTGTAATTTTAAAAGACTTTAATAACATGAAAAATAACTTTTATTTTTAACTTTTGCATTTGATGTAGCGTTGCTGGTTTGCTGTAAACACTAAACTGTTTAGCAAAATATCCCCTTTGTTGATATCCTTACCTTAACCCTGAGGTTTTCAGAGGACTGTCAGCATTTCCAAATCCAGTGTTCCAATGCCAGACTAGCTATAAAACAAAGCAAATCTGGTGTTTGAAGTCTTGTTCTCTCTCGCTCCCTATCATAGACATATCTATATGTTTTAGGAAATTATTCCCTGTAGTATATCATTATACAACTCTGTTTACTTTAAAAAGCGTTGTGCACTTATTAATTTTAATGCTATGTTTTGTGAATTTTCAGTCTCATTTACTTGGATATAACACTAAAATAGAGTTGTGATGTATCTGGTAACTCTGACCAGATGCAGCTCTTAATCTGTAACTGAAATACAACAAGCATATCAGTTAGAAATGTATCTCTATTCTATTCTACTACTCTATTTATTCTCTGCCAAGGGGTTATACTTTTAGTAGAGTTTGTGTATGTGTTTGTCTTTCGGTCTTTGTACAGGATAATTTGAAAAGTTATAAACAGATGTTAATACATTTTGCTATGAAAGATGCATCTCAGTCTAAGGAACAATCCATTAAATTTTGGTTACCATCCACATCCAATTTGGCAGAACAAGCAGTTCCCTCCTAAACCAGAGAGTGGCAGCAGTTGCTATTGACAGCTTCAGCATCAGACTCAGAAAAGTCCAGAAGTTTTATAATGAAGACAAAAACACAGGAAAAGTGAGCCATGCATCACTCAAAGTCTTGATTTACTGATCAAACAAGAAAGCAGAGAGCAGAGTGAATGTAGAAAGTGAGAGCAGAACAAACACCAGAGGTTTCACTCACACGCTGTGTCTTATTCAGAAACTTCTGAAAGAATTTATAGTACATTTTTATCAAAGGTGCACCTTATGCCGAGGAACAATTCATTAAAATTTGGTGCTGTACTACAGCTCTGTATCAATGTAAAGCATTTCATTCGTATTTAGTCCCTGTAGTGAATATACCATATGTGTTTATCCACCGTCATCAGTAGCTCTGCTGACTAGCCTCCGTGTTCACAGCAGGCCTCACGGTGGGGAAGGAGCTGTGAAGCCTGCTGTAGCGCAGCAGAAAGCAAGGGGGAGGGACTTTTAAGAAGTGCTTATTTTAATTTGACCGACCAACCCAAAATACGTCACCCAATCACGTTTTAGTCATAGAATTTGTTTTAATACACATTAAAACAAGACATGTTGAGAGCAAAGCTGAACCAAAATAAACATGATAGTGTAGGAGGACATGCACAACTGCTGCTATCACGTCTGTTGCGACAGAATTCAAGATTTCATCTTTGAAAGAGGAACAGCAGTTGTTGTTGTGGCTTTTAATGCCGTCTGTTTCTGTTTCATTTGTTACTGTGATTGGCTAAAACACTTTAATGGGTAGGCGGGTACTAGTTGTTGCTTCACCCAATCAGCTCTAAAGGTTCTGCTATATGTCCTTTTTTTCCCCAGACAGATTTGATTGGAGGACTCCCTGATTAATAATGTGTGGAAAACTGTAGCCACATCATCAGTCTGGCCTAACAGATTGTTAGAAACTATCTGAAAAAAATGTTGCTTTGAATGTGCAGATTAGCTACTGAAAGAGCCTCTTTGTCTCAAGTTTGACCAGTAGCTATTGCACTTAGCATCATATCACCATTCTCTGCTAGGAGAGAGTAGGGGTTGTGTTTCAGTGCAGGCACAGCGTAGTCAAGGAAGGTGCTTCTTGGAGGAATGGAATTGCATCATGGTTAAAAGCTTTAAAAGGTAGACTTTGAAAGGCATAGTCCCTTAAACGTCTTCCCTCACTGACAGCTTCCACTCCAAATGGTGCTCTGGTCAGTGTGACAAGGTAAAGTCTAGTGTGGCGCATTCACTAGTCAGAAAACTTTTATTTTTTGATTTTTTTTTTTCTGACCAATCTGTCACTGGTCAGCATTCAACACAGTGAAAATGTGTCAGTTTTGGTCAGCAGCTGATTTACCAACGAATCCTTACTATAATTCTTCTTTTTTATTACTTAAAATGTTTGCATCTTTATCTGAATCCACCGCTTTGGCTGTCATGTATAGTGAAACATTTCTGTTTGTCGGTTTCAAACATGTGCAACAGCTCAGATCAACTTTACTGTGCGTCTCCTGCAAACTCATGCACATTCTCTAATGCTTTAAGGATTCCCTCCTCTGGGCTTTATAATTCCCTGTAAAATCCACCAATGAGCATGATGTGTTGCGCATGTGTGATTCCTGCCTCTGAACATTTCATCACATGTGAGCAGCCCAGGCTGGCTGGATTTAAATAACTCCAAGCTGACAGAGAATGAGTGGAAGAAAAGAGGAACAGGCAAAAATAGGACGAGGCGAAGTAGTGGTCTGTAGCAGAGAGTGGCTCTGAGGAGTCGGCCAATGACGTGAAACGCTGCGCGCACATCTGGAACAGCTTGTGCAGCTGCACCTGAAAAGAAGGGTTCCTCCGCAGCCTCTGCCGGCAGTTATTCCTTCCTCCTTGTGCTCTTTTTTTGGTGTTTTTTTTTTGTCCTTGTCTGTAATTCTTTCTCTCTGGTTACTGCCAGCCAGAGCGCTGGGATGGTTTCCCACTGTGCATCAGTGAAGAAGAGCCTGTAAATTGACGCCAAAGAGAAGAGGAGGGACAAGAGAAAGACGGACATTAACATGGGAAGGAATTATTAGGTATGAGGTAGGAAAGTAAAGTTCATGTCTGTGTTATGAATGTAGGTGCAGCTAAGTGGGAGCAGCTGAGGATTGCTGGAAAAAGAAAGGGATAGAGAAGGAGGAGGCAAAGGGGGGATTAAGAAGTCGGAATGCGCTGACATTGGAGACCTGAGTTTTTGTTTGCATTTCGCACGGCACATCCTGTCACTCCACAGGTTTATCCACACATACAGCTACTCACCAACACACACACTTATGTACACACTCACTGTTTGCTTTGGAGGATGATCCCAGGAGGCCATGCAAAAAGAGGTGAACACCTTCCAAGGAGCTAAGTTTCCTCCCACCTTGCTTCCCAAAAGTGCCCTCCTTCTCTCTTCTCTCTACTTAATTCTGGCCCTTCAGTCTAACCTGTACTAGTTTCAGCACGCTGCAACTCCAGACTCACAGAAAACCACAAAAAAAACTCCAGAATGCCCTCGGGATACAGCTGCCGTCACCCTGGCTGAGATAGACTGAGGAGCTTTCACTGGTTCACTAAGCTGCAGGATGTCTAAAGCCTCCCGGCTTGCTCGCCCCCCCTCGGCAGGAGCCGGATCCAAGCTGCCCTCACCGAGGAAGGAATGCCCTGGCACTGCCAGCTCGCCTGGCCGCAATCGTGTACTTAGTGTGGGCGAGAAGCTAATGAGGGCAGGTAACGATAGTGCCCTGAACAGACAGAAACCTTTAACTGGAACTGTGACTCAAGAAAAACCTCAAAGTGAGAACCAGACTGAGACTCTGGGCCCTACCACGAATCCAGGTGAGAAGAACCAGAAAGCAGAGATGGTGTCTCCAAAGAGCAGGATCAGCCCTCCTAAAATTTCAAGTCAGCCGCAGGGCCCAGTGCAAAGTGAGTACCAAAAAAGTACATTGTTCTCTGACAATATGTTTCTTTTAGTTTATTGGTACACTCTAGGATGTGTTCTTTGAATTTCTTAGAGCTAGATTTTTTTCCAATATAGCTTTATTCTTGATGTCAACATTAATATTCTCTTTTTTTTTTTTTTTTTTCGAAATTATGGCTAATCCATTTAGTTTGGGATTTTCTGGTGATGGGGATTCAAATGTGGATACATTCAAGTGGCATATGATGTTATTTTACTAAATTATTTGAAATATAATCCTTACTAATATCTCATTCCCATTATGAGACTAAACTGGATAAACTCATTGAGACTTTGCAACGAAAAATTAACAGAGGCAGAATTGTCATAATCCTGTAAATGGATATCAGCTGGAATTAGAACAATCATTTTTAAAATATTATTTTCATTAGTTAGTCTCTTTCATTTTTGCACTTTTTTTCCCTCTTTTAGATAATTTTTTTTATATTCATTATACTGTAATTGTCCCTATATTGTCATTTTTGGAAAACATGATATTGATGCGCCTTTAAGGAATAACTCTTTTCTTGTAGAGATTCACCATTTCAAGATGTGTGGCCTCCAAAGGCACATTTAGTTTTCTCTTAAAGAATTATAATGAAATGTTTTCGAAATATTAATTTCAAACTGAAGTGCACACTCAATATTGTTCATGAAACGAGCAAAGACAATGTTAAAGATCTTACTAATTTAACAAAAAGAAAAAAAAATAATGATAGAATGAAATAATAATAATAATAAGTTGAAGTGGAGAAATGTATGCTTGCCAACATCACTTTCAAAATGTCTCCGTGTTCAAACTAACAGACAATAATACAAAATTTGTAAACAAACTAATAAATAAGTAAACACCCTATACAATGTTTTTCCTTTATTGCTATTCAGTTATTATAGTTTTTGTTTAGCATAAAATAACTAGACTTTTTTTAAACTTTTTATTATTTTTCAAAGGAATCAAAAACAACCTGTCGATGATAAGAAAAAACAAAAGGTATCAAACTTCTCAAATGTGTGTGTAATTGGGTGTCAGGGATAAGGTGCCATGCCCATGTTACTGTCTCATATAGCTTTATGGGTTGTTTTTCAGTATGTTAAAAGTAAAAAAGTCAGAATAAGCAAATATATTATTGCAAAAGGGAAAAGACATTTCAGTACTCTGTCAGCCAAGGTGGAAGGGTCATTTCTTACATAATAATGAGAGGAAGAGCCTAAAGGGAACAATTTTAAATTGATTTTAAAATTTTTATTATTATATTCTGATAATAATTTGAATATATATATTTATTATAAAGGAAAAACAGTGCTTATTTTTTGCATATTTTTTTTTTTTTTTTCTTTTCTTAGCCCCCCTCACCCCACTTTGAAAACCACTGTAAATGTAACTGTTGTATCTTCCTGAATGAACAGGTGACATCCCATCTTTAAAATATGTAAATTTCTTTGCTTTAAACAACCCATCTTTGTTTGACATAGCTCATTTTAGGTCTTACAATAGCAACTTCCACACGGATGAGTTTTTTGGTTAGTGTAGTAGTGACTGTGTGAACATTTATTTTCTTTGAATACCTGACTGGCCAATTGATACAGATATAATTTCTGTCACTAACCCAATGTGTTGATGTCCCCTTGGTTTCTCAGTCTCCCCTTTGCTCATTCTCACCACATTCCCAACTCTGCATGGTAGCAGTTTTCATGCTGGGTCAAGAGGCAATCTTCTTACACTCTCAGATGAAATTTGAACAAGACTGTATTTAAATGAAGATTTATCACCGTGCTTTACATGAATGTTGCTGTTGTTGGTGTCTCGACTGACAGTGAAGAATTTTCTGAGTTGCTGTAATGTTCTCTGTCAGTCACCCATACATCACTGTAGATTGATTGGTTTGTAGTCAAAGACAGGGAACTCCAACAGGAATTGGGGTGGGGGGGTATAGATAAAGGCTGCAAGGCGGAGTCAAAGGTTAGAGTGACAGAAGGAGGCCAGGAATGTAAGCTGGGCATGCTGGGAAATCAACAGGTCCCAAGCTGTGTCTGTGTGTGAACCTCTCAACATGGTGAAGTCAGGTTATGGGGGCAGGGGGCATTCTGGAAACCAGATGTGCTTGTTCTTTGCTGAGCTTCCAGTATCGTCTTTTACCGAAATAAATGTTGTTCTTTTCTTCAGAGCTGATGCCCTTCTTAAAAGCTGGGGTGAGCCCCCGTAGGGTTAATGAAACTTCAAACCAATAGTTCTTGATAAACCATACTTCTTTAAGAATGTCTAGCGCTTACAGATTTTATTTTCTTTTATCTCCTAACACAGTTCTTCTGTCCTTTCTCAGTTATTCCTTTTGCCTTTCTCCTCACTAACACCTTCTTCTTCCTTTTGGTTCTCCTTGAGTCATTGATCTCTTCCTATATCATACTCCTACTGTGTTATGACAGCAACAGAATCATTTAAAAGATTTTCCCACCAGCCCCCCATATGCACACAGGCACTAATAAACATACTAAAACCATCAAACTGAATAAGTGAACTGTTCCCCACATTTGCCTCTGTCCTGCAGTGCATACTTAAGTGGGAGTTGAACTTCAGTGGCTGTTCAAACTTTGCTATATCTCTGGACAGTGACTTTGAAGTTTTCATTTGAATAGGCAGTGGTTCAGCAGTCAACTTCTTCAGAAACTTGTAATAGAATAAACTAGTTTTCATTGACTTTGATCTTTAATCTTTATGCATTGCAGTGTCTAGACCTAAACTTGTCATTGTTGATTGGTTTTTACATTTTATAAATTCAAAAACTGGTTTGCTGTCCTGTAATAGTCATGGTGCTGTATTATATGCTAATTTATAGCCAATATAAAAACAGATGATGTTCATATAGATCCCTGACCAGTCGTCCCCTGAACTAATGGCAGTTACTGGGCATGACGATAGCAATGACTGAAGCCCACAGGGTCAAACAGAGCTGTTACACATATGCCTGTCAGACAATAAGTGTGTGTGACAGGTGACATTTCCACTGTGTGAAGCTTCAAAGATGACTGCTGCTCACCAAAGGATTCAATTTTAGCCTTTAATGTGGAGTTTCCCACCAAGAATATAATCTGTTTTATTAAGCATAGGGTCAGGTTTAACATACGTATGTTAAACCAAAGTGTTTTTATTTAATAGATAATGTAGCTTGACTGATGTTTTTTTTTCGTACGGTCAGTTAAGAAAGTTCTTTTGTTGGCTTCCTAAGTTGAATGAGAAATGTGCAAACATATAATAGTGTAGGTGCTGTGATGGCTGGTGGGGAATGGTCTTATCTGCAAATGGGCTCCAAATCGATTTCTTCTCACTGAACCAATCAGCACTGGGCTGATTCTCTAAAGGATGAACTACTTACTCCAAATTCTAGTTATTATTTTCTAAAATTTATTTGTTTATTTTAGGAGTGAAATGGTTTGGGGGAAAAAACCCTGCTGTCCAGCACCTGTCACCTCCTTTTACCTCTTTGTATAATCTTCTGCAGCCAGATCAAGAAAACTAAACACTGTCATCATGTGAGATGTCAATCACTGAGATTTAGACTGACTTAAATTAGATGTTGTCAGCCCAAGAGGACACATTCAAACATCCACATATTCTATTGAGATATATACTGTAGATGTATATAATGTTGATTTAGAAGCATACACCATTCTGCTCTAGGTGTTACTGAAGTTTATCCATGAATATCTAACTACAGTTAGATTTTACTAGATGAAACAACAAGGGAGCTAATTTAGCAGTGCATCACTCAAAGGGGATTTAAATTAAGGGTCTAGCTAGCATCAGCATAAACAATGAGTATTAATGAAAAATCCAGATGTTGTGTACTTGTTGCACCACCGCTCAAACCTGTACAACGAAATTAACGTAATTAATTCCTCTGGCATGTTAAATTTTCAGCTATATTTTGTGAGTCAACATTTGCTTGCTCGGACTCTGCTTAGGTTCCCTTTTAGATACAGTTTGCAACAGCAGGTGAAACGGATTGAACAATTTTCCCCGGTTATCAGGAAATGAATAAATAAATAATTGACTGTTGTTCACATGAACCAATAAAATGAAAGTTTGAGATTGCTTGGTTCAAAGTAAGACCAGGGGGCTTAGCTTGCAATCAACCTCCTGCTCACTGACAATTTATCAAGACTGGCAAGTTGAACCCCCCCCCCCAAAAAAGAAAGAGATCTTTATTTGCTAAGTGACGCACATGTGATATATGTAGCATGGTATTTGAATAGTCCTTTTCAATAGGGATTGGTTAAAATAATTCAATAATTTTTTTGCCTAGATATGACATGCTTATCAGAAGCTTGTGTCAGTTGCTGTTTTGAAGCAATGTCATGTTTATTTTTGCTGCCTGATATCTGTCAAATATGAAAAGGTTGGAAAAAAATGGGAATTTTTGAGTTACAGAAGAGTACAATTAGTTCAATCTTCACCCTTAGATTCAGCAAAATGGTTGAAAACATCCCAGTGCTTAAACTCATTTCTATCATGCTAAGCTGCTCTTTCAGATGCTTTTTTTTTTCTAAAAAGAAAAGGACATAGTCCCCAAAATGTCAGTCACAAATAAACTAACAGTCCACAAAAACTGACACAATGATTTCAGCAGTGAATATGTCAAAGCAAGCTCATTAAAAGTGGATCAAAATGTTACAGACAGCCAGAGAAGTACAAGAAGATATTTAATGTCTCACTAACCTCTGACACTTAGACAAGCTGGAGCAGCCCTGCACATACTGATGCGGTTACACATTGAAAAGCCAGACACAGTAAAAACAGAAGTGTGGAGGTTTCTTAAAGCTATCTGTTCTAAGTCATTAAGGCCCTTCTCAGTCAACAGTAGGTGAGGTCATCTTTACTCTATGGACATATTGCTACCTGGTGGATCAAACAACCGAAAGGCTTCAATGAACAATCACATTGAAAATGGATGGTTTGTCTAGCCTGAAGGTTTGAAGATGCAATGATGACAAAGACTGATCACAGAGCTTAAAAGAGAGTCATTATTAATCAGAGCACTTCCAGACATAAACCTTTCTTAATGCTTTTTATCAACTGTTTATAAATAAATACCTTTTGTACTTGTTTAGTGGTGTTGGATGTTAGAAAAGGCTTGATCAAATGAGATTACTCAAAAGAGCAGTTAACATTAACTGGTTTGAGAACCACAGACACACCTATTTTTAACTAGAGATGAAACAATCTAATACATGAATCTGATATTGGCCCAGATATTAACTAATAAGCTGGATCGAATATCAATGATTTAATATTGGGTATTGGAGATCCAATCCAGTGCATTTACATGTGAGTCTTATTTAGTTATTTTTCTGCTTACTTGTTAATAAATTATTTAAAGTACATTTAAACCTGTGTTAATTTGCTACATTTTTCAACAATGTTTATGTCAAAGCTAAAGCCTTCAGTCACGTGACAAGATATATGGTTCATTTATTCAGCTATTGAATCGGGTTGGATTCGAATAAATGCTAAGCCTAGGTATCGGTATTGGATTGGAAAAAAACTGGATGGGTGCGTCTCTATTTCTAACCAATAGGTTACATACAATTTAAACTTAAACATTCAAAATACTTCTCAATTATAAAAATATATTAGTCCAGACATTTGAGCACAACAAGCTTTGCACTCGATTGCATCGCATTGTTTTTAGACTTTAACAGAAAGTATAGCCACAAAGCTGACATTGCCATTACTCTGGAAGTGTAGCATCTGCTAACAGATTAGCATGTTTTTTTGATCACGTTAACTCTGTTTGTTGGCTTTGTGGGAGACACAATCTCCGCTGGCAGAATCACAGAGATTTTACACGCTGAGTGATATATAATCTGTTAATGGTCTTCTAGGGTATATCAGGTTGCAACATCTTTTAGAAGTGATTGTGTTTCTTTGACTTGCACACATTATAAAAACATGATTTCCAATGCAGAAGTTCTAAGAAAGTTTGTAAACATTCAGAACTTCCACTATTTTGTATTTTGCATGATTAACAGACTGGATTGGGCAACTTGATGTTTATTTGGTATAAAAATATGGTTAACAGAAAAAGGCAAAAATGTATCACATCTAAATGTAGAGATGGAAGTTAAAAACATAACATAGCACCTGTATCTGAACTGGTCTAGCAACTGCAGTATAACATAGCATAGCAGTGTAACATAAACATTCAAGAACAACGGTAATGGTTTGATTTGATTCACAAATTGCTACTTGAAATCTTACAGATTACATTGGTTCAAAGAGAAAAACTTAAAGTAACAAGATAAACCCTATGAAAATAAAAACAATAGAAAAATGCATTTTAACATCTGCTTTCTTATGTAAAAATATCTACCATCTCTTAGCAGAGAGTAGCTTTCTTGTAGCTTGAAACAACATTTCGGTCTGAAACAAGACCATGAAAAAATAAAAATATACAGTAAGTCCTTTAATTTAGTTTTTTTTGTCATTTAGTTTTTTTAGTCATTAGAATGGGAAGTGTTGGCTGATCTCGTGAGCAAGTTTAACACACATTTAACAAGTAAAATATGTTTAAATAAAGCAAGAGCTTGAATTTCAACAATATTATTTTGTAAAAAAAAATTGCATTTGTTGTTTCCATATTTTTGAGGATGATAAAAATTAAAACACCAAATCTAGTTTTAATATCTAAGTCATCCACCTAGTTCAGGAAAAGCCACTACCTTCTGAGCCACATTTACAGCTAACTTTAGCATCAAACACAGACAAACATCAAAAAACATTGCCCACTTCTGAAGAAAGTGAGAAAATAAGCAGTTTAGAAGTCTTATAAGTAATTGCTCGGATTATTTCACCCTATGGCAGCCATTACACCTATAACCATTGAGTTTTGATGTTGCTGTTGATATTGTGTTTACATTAGCCATTATACCCTTCTTTACCAGAACATCTCTTGCAATGGAAAATATATGGATAAAAATTTAGATGTAATGAAATAAAATAGAATAAACAGCCATGCTGTAGTAGAAAACTGGATTTCACGGTTTCTTGATTCTGTTGAACATGTTCTATTCATAACAGAAGTGCATTCAGAGCAACGTACATACTTCATAGATATGAAATGAGGTTGTTTGAATTCACCTTTTCTCCTAATGTTTAGACCTGTGTTATACCCAGTTTTCATCAGTTTGACAGGGGTTTCTTTATTAAATAAAGCACTAAAAACGTTAATTTCACTTTCTTGCAAAACGCGTTTTTCAAAAACAGAATAAAAAAGAGAAGATGATAAAACACACTGAAACACTAATCCAGTTCATGTGTTTAAAAGAACCACAGATAAATAATACAGCCTCACAAAATTAAAGTAAAACATGTGTCATACAATGCTAAAAAGACAAAATGTCTCTCATCCAATTTTTGAACCTCTTACCCTCGCGATTTGTTGCTTTTAAAGATTTTTTTTTTTCCTCGTACAGAAAAAAAGTCAATTAAAAGAGTTTGGCCAGGGCTTTCAATCTAAATGCCTCAGGAGAGGATGTCACAATACCAGGATGTTTTCACAGCTGTAGGGGACATTTTACCTTTGTCCTTGGTCTGTCAATAAGTGCCCAGTGACTGAAGAGACACCCAACGAGTCATTAGAAGCAATAGACTATAGATGAGTAAATGGTGTTCATTGACCCACGACCTGTGCTCAAAAAATGATTGGATCTGACTCATTCAACGAACTCAAATGCGCAATAACTGGTCCACTGAGCAAGAACAAAGAGCTAAAGTTATGTGGCTGCTCATGAGTGTCTACTGTAAATCCTTCTTTTGGGACTTGTGGGTGTATGTTTGGTTTCTAAGGTGTAGCTTGGTGAAGCAAAACTTTTCCCTTGATCCTCAGTCCATCCAGTTCTTGATGAGACAGTAAATAGGATTTGGCATCCCTGTAGATTAGATTCAATATGAAACAACAGCATTCATTTCTGTCACATTGGCTCTGATTGTAAGTCCAAGGATTTTACTTTTGGATCCTCATTTTTTTACATATTTCTGTTCTGCTGCGGCCCATTGTTTGACTTGATTAAAGTACAAAATCATCAAAGCAAATATCACAAGTGCAGGGTGAAATTCTTTCCATCTCGACATACCAATGCAAGATAGATCTTTCTTAATGTTTGTGTTTTAGTCCAAAGGATAAATGTAGTTAATTCAGCCAACTGAAGGGTGGAAGTGAATTTAAAGGCTCCCTCAGGGTTTCCTCTCAAAGAGCCGACAGAGAAATCGATATCTCTCAACTTCCCCTCCCTTCTTCATTTTCCCGTTCAGGCAGATGTGATGTGTGCACATATGAATTTATCCACATCTGTCTGTTCCTCTGACTGTAAGCAAGAGGGGGAGCGTGCAAAGTAATTTGTTATTCATCAGAGCTGCTCAACAGACATTTATGCAGCTTGTTTTTGATTAAGATCACTACTTTGCTTATTCTTTTCTTTCATATAAACGCTCATAGCATACTGGATTCGTGTCCTTCTTTGATTGTATGTGAAGGTTGCTTCAATGCCACTAAAGTTATGTTGGTCCATGTAGCTTATATAAAGGAAGAAGTTTTTAAAAGAATAATTCTATGGTCAAGCTCATATTTTTCAATAAAGACTTTAATCAAATGATTAAAACTTATTGCTTTGATGAAAAACATATCGCATGGGAGAATACTGATACAAATGGAAAACGATTTTTTGTCCTTTACTAAATTCTTATATTTATTTTATATATATTATAAGAATTTCTTTTTTAATAATAATTAGTTATTTGTACACCTTTGCTGTGTCTTTGGGAATTTATATACTATGTTTTCCTCTTTTAATAATGTAGTTGAGTTCCTCAACAGTTATTTCCCATTCAATGCACTGTAGCATAGTTGTGTTTAAGGGTTAAATTCCAAATTGAGCTTTTCAAGAGGAAGTTTGCATGTTCCCTCAGTTTTATTCATGTCTTCCAGTTTTTTGCATGCAAAATGCATGTTGGCTTTACCCCTCTAAAGTGCCACTAGGTTTGTGTGCGTGGTTACTTTTTGCTGGTTTGGGTCTATCCCAACTCTCTCTTTTTTAATTTGTCGGTGGAAATTAGCATCATCAACACTACCTAAAAAGGAGGTAAAATGATTAGAGATAATTACTCTAGTAAAATGTGCTTTATCAAAGTTTTATCAAAGCCAAGCATAATCTGCACTGTCAATAAACATATAGTTTGATGCAGATGTTTATACAATTTTCTTCAAAATAAATAAATGTTTTCATTAAAACTTTTCAAATTCTAGCATTTAGCTTTTAAATGTTGCCATTTTTGGGAGTCTCTGATGAGACTATCCAAACTAAGACAACTCTGAAAAAACTCTACTACTGGTACTGTTGATTGGTCATGATAGTCATCAAGACCAAAAGAAAATGTCGAGTAGACAAGCTTTGTACTATATATATAAATTATTGCCAAAGTACATCTGTTTTTGTGATTGTATATAAACTTTCTTTAAAAAAAATATTAATTCTGCATTTAGTCAGGTAGGACTTTCCCCTTGGGTTAACAGTTTTATTTACTTCCCATTTTATTGTGAAACAGGGTTTCTGTTTGTATTCCATCCACATGATGCTCCTTGTTGTTACTCCCCTCAGTCCATTTATACTGCTGGTTTGTTCCTTGCCCATTTGTCACTGGTTTTCCCGTTGCCCGTTTGATGTTAAGTCTCATATTTCACAGCTCTGTCTGTTTCTCCTTAGATGTAAAAGCCTCCTGGAGTGTTTACTTTTCTGCTTGCAGTCGTGCCTTTGAGCCCTTTATATCTCGGCCATGAGTTATAACATAAGTCGTATTTAATCTACCGTCTACGCGGTATTTAAATTGTTATTGAGAGCACTGTTGCAAGGCTTGGATTAAGTCTGCTCAGCACTGTATTGAACACAAAGATATACTAGAAAGAGTAAAGCAACATAGTTGGGTTCCTTGACTTGAGAGTCACGTTTGCTGGTGTTAATGTAGGTCCATCGCATTTTAGAGACAGGTAGCCTAACATTTTCAACAGGTTTTTCCACTGTGTTTACCATTCGTATTCATATTATCTGTCTCTTTGTTTCCTCCTGTGGCCACGTGCAGGGAGGTTGGCTACACTCCCCTGATCGTAAATTTCTGGATATTTTATTTTTTACATGCTTGTCTATCATTTTATTTCTAAACTCCTGAGACATTTTTTTCCCTTTGCTTAGTCTGGACCATGTTGAGTGTGGTACATACCAGACAGCACAGTTATTACCTGTAGCTACTGTATACAGACCCACTGTTTGATTATAAGATTGTATATACTTGTGATGCTAAGTTGTGGACACATCTTAATTTAACATGCACCTTTAGTCCGATTATTTTGTTTTTCTCTTAAAATATTTTTTGTCCAGGCCTGTTTTATGAGTTTTTTTTATTATTCTGTTAAAGTATGATTGAAAATCAGTGTCTACCTTTCATTTGTTATTTTTTATAGATTTTTTATTTATTACTGCTTTTGTCAAATCCAGGTTATTTTTGTGACCATTGTGTATTTTCCTGTCAATAAATGAGTGGTTCCATTATTTATTTATACAGTATATTATATATACTATAGACATATATAAACATAAGGTATGGTTAGCTTTGGTGCATCATTTAATAGAAAGAGGGCAGTTTGTGTTTTTTTTCTTGGGGATGCCTTATCTTTGTAAAGGATAAACGAATCCCTGAAGTTGTGTCATGTTGTGCTCACACTGAAACAACACAAGACTTCTGTCTTTGTAATTGGCTGCTCCAACAGAAGCATCATGGGTGGCTGAATCTTCACAGTCATTTTGTATTTTTCTTTCAAGTTCGGTTTCTCGTCTTCTCTGCCACTTTACTGCAGCGGCAGCTTTTAGTGCCTCAGATGTACCCTTGTGTGCCCCAGTTCCTACTACTGAAAATGACAACAAACTGTGAAGAAACCATATCTGACAGCAGCCCAGATCAGCAAATGACAAAAGAAAAAAGAGTTCCTAAAATACTTCTTGATGATAAACCTTGATCTGTTATCTAGTGAGAATATTCAAACACTTCTTCCTAAAAGAAAGAAACAGCTATAAAACGCAGACCTGAAGAATATCAGGCACTTAAATGCTGTTCAGTTGTTGTGTGTTAAACAATAGTTATCGATTTTATTTAAAATTGTTTTTCATTACTCAGAGTCTAACAATTTGTTTATTCAGAAGAGAAGAAAATCCATGATGGAAATTTGTTAAAGGATTAATCAGGTCAAAAACACCAATGCAGTAACATGGCAGATACTTTAAGAAAAACACTAATAACTTAGGCTTAGTTAAACAGGTCAGATCAGTAGGGTTCCTAGTTTTTGTTCTTGAGAGCCATAATCTCTATCAGCCCTTATTAACAGCTTATTCAAATTATTTAAACTTGGTTTGGTTAGTTCTGAGACTATAATATTGGATGTTTTTACATTTGAGGTAAGACTATTGTTTCCATTTAACACATTCAAACTGCAAATATGGATAACCCTTTTATAAGTTTGCTCTTACACTGGTTTCACTTCAAATATTTGAAACAATTTTTACCATTGTATGGAGAGGATCGCACCAGTGTAAACTCAGACCGGAGAGATCTATATCCTGGCATGGTTGCAACTACCAGTCTCAGTGCAGTTTATCCTGATCCTGGACTGGTTCTCTTTCAGTATGAATACTCTCACATCCCTGGTTAACAAAAACAAGAAGAGAGAATGGGACATAATAGCAGCAGAATAGTCAGAGGAAGACAAAGAAAAAAATAAAATTCTACAAAAGTCAAATCTGAACAGCATTATCATCCACACTAAATAATGTTGCATTAGTGTCTCATTTCTGGGGTCCAATTGATCCGTCACCACTGTAAAAGATGATTAGGCTAAAAACAGCTTCCTATTAGTTACGCATGAAGATTATAGTGAGTTTTGTTATACAGTACCTAATTGGAAATTTGTGGGGCACTTTTATTTAACCCAAGGCTCTTGCTCATAAAAATAATTGATGGGGTATGACAACATTAAATCTCACTGATATAAAGCCCTCTACTGCTCCCTTTATAATCCTTACTATGTCATTTAAGAGAAAAATAAATCTTGAGGTTAAATAAAAAGATTGTCTAGCTTTTTACTTGTATTGCTCTTTGCTCTGTCGTCTACATTCACTGGTTCTTACGTTTTTCACCTTACAGTTGTACTGACTTGGAATAGCATTGCTGATGCAGTCAGAAACAGCACATGTATCAACCTGCATTTGAATTAAAGGCTGGATGCAGGATGTGTTTACCTGCAGACTTCAGTTACCAGTGGAGTTGTTATGGATATTTTATAGACCTCTGAAGTATGTGCCCCTTAGTAGATTTTCACTTGAAATTGCCCTATTTTATGACTGCAACAGACTCGAGTATGTGAAAAATAAATGATGACTAATGAGCTATGAGAGTTTTTGGCAAAAGGATGCTTCAACTTTACAAGATAAGACAAAAACTGTATTCCCTGGAAATTCATCTTGCTGTGTAAAAATACTAGCTTTAGATGCATTTTAACTGTATTGATCTTTCTTATTTTTTAAATGAATTGTTTCCTAAAGTCCCTATAGCAGCTTGCTATTTACTTCCAGCATTTTAGTCTCGATATTTTTATCAGTTATGCTGCTTTTGGGCTTTGATTGTATTTCTAATAATAAAAACATTTCCAAAACTTGCTTGATAAAAATACTTAATGCCATATTTAAGTTGCTAGATTTGAGCTTACAGTTACCATTAAGAAAAAAGCTCTTTGCTTGTGAAAGTGAATTAACAGCTAAGATAATACTCATTATATATTAATTAAAAAGCCAAGGCAAGTTTATTTGTATAACACAATGAAGACAAACCTATGAAGACACTGTTGCAGTGATCAATTTGACAAAAGATACATGCATGAATCAGTTTTTCTAGATCCTGCTTGGAAATTGGTCCTTTAATCCAGGAAATGTTCTTTAGGTGACAAAAGGCTGACTTAGTAACTGCCTCTATGTGCCTCTGAAGGTTTAGGTCTATGTCTCTCATGACACCAAGATTTCGGCCAGAATCAGAGTAAAGAGCTGCCCTGTCACAGGACAGAGAGCTCTGATTCTATTAGACAAATATTATTTCAGAGAAAACCTTTTGGTTCTGAGTTCAGATCTCGTTGTTGGTTTTACCAAAGACAATTGACTCTCTTTTCAATGGACCCACATTTGGCAGCAAAGCAATACTTTGCTGTAATTAACATAACAGTTGAATTAAAACCCACTTCTGCTTTGAATCCATATAGATTGTTTGGCTGAAATTCCTAGATTATACATCATTTATTAGATTACAAAACAGGACTATTTTGTAGAACACCTCAGTGATGACATTTTTATTGTGGTTTGTTTTTATGGATTTATTTCTTCTTATTCTATATAGTGTAGAGTGGAGCGCAGATAAAGCTAAGGACACACTTAGTACTTTAGACAAGTTAAGACCAGCACAAGCACTTTAGCAAATAGCAATAGGCGGGGTTCTCATAGATGCTCTGTCATGTAAGATGGGTTGCCTCCAATGGCTCCCGGATTCTGCTGCAAGCAAGGTTTGCATGTAACCCTTCCTCTTAGCCCTTACTGTTCGTCTTCTCACTGTAGTACTATTCCCATATAGCCAACTTTATTATTTTAGATGAGGGGGAGCTCAGATGTTTAACATTGGTTTTTAACAGTATGTTATTGGTATGACATTACTAAACCGTGCAAACAGGTACCTGGCCCATCCCAACCCCTTTATTATTACCCCATATCCCTTTTTGGTCTTTACAGAGTACATTTTGAAGAAATACAGAAGGATAATAGCTAGTTAATTAATACAATTTTGAAAAAGATGGGAAAAGGTGCAGTACTTGGCTTTTTTCCTAGTTAAACAGCAGCGTGCAGCCGCACTCTGTCACCCTCTCTTATGACATTAAAAGGATTTACTTTAACATCAGTAGTTGCTAAAATGTTTTTTTTTATTACCCAAACAAAGTTTCTCGCCATCATCAACTTAGACTATGTTGACATCCTTACCTGACAGTTTTTAATGGAGACAAATAAAAATGCCTTCAGACTGATTTCTCAATAAATATTCCTTATGAGCCTCAAGTGATTGAGTTACCTTCAATAGTTATATTTGCATTATTATTTCATTATAAAATGCTAAAACCTGAAAATGCTTTCAGGTTGGAAAGTACATCATTTATGCAGAATATGACAAATACAGAGAGTGTTGTTACCAACTATTGTTCTATGTTTTGTGTGAAGCAGGGTAAATCTATTTGATTAATAAGAAACAAATCATCTGCTGACTTAAATTTGTATTCAGAGTGTTGACTGTAAGGGAAAGGCAAGTTGGTTTGTTTATATAGCTTGTTTCAGTGGCACAATTCAAATTGCTGTACATGAGAAGAAAATGTAAGAATGTTGCAGTAGGATAAAGACAACAGAAATAATTAAAAAGAGTGAAAGTGAATAGTTAAAAGGAAATTATTATATTTAAAAAAATATAAAATTGTTGATATATTAAATGAAAGGAAAAGTTGTACTGAAAACTGTAGGATTAGATGGCACAGTCTAAAACCACTCTAATTAACTAGGTTTTTAATCTGGATTTAAAGTAACATAGTTTTTAGTGCTTTTAGAGTTTTCTGGGGGTTTATTGTAGATTAGTGAAGCTTAAAAAAGTAAAAGCTGTTTCTCCTTGTTTGGTTCTGGTTCCACGTATGCAGAGTAGATTTGAGCCAGAAGACCTGAATGTTCTGGGCAGTTCATACACTGACAACAAGTCAGTAATGTATTTTGGAGCTAAGCATTCCAGGGATTTGTAGACAGACATAAATATTTTAAAGTCTAAGTCTGGGGAGCCAGGGGAGGGACTTTAGAAATGGGGTTTTATGCTCTACTTTCTTAGTTCTAGTGAGGACCTGGTTTGCAGCATCAACTGCAGCTGTCTGATCCACTGTTTTATTGGACCCGTGAAGACACCATAGCATAATCAATTCTACTAAAGATGAACACATTAGTTGGTTTTTAAAGGTCCTGCTGAGACATTAGTCCTCGAGTCCTTCAGAGGTTGTTTTTTTTCAGGTGATAGAAGACTGATTGTTATTGTCTTTATGAAGGTTCAGGTCTACTGTTATCAGATCTAAAGAAAAAAATGAGCTAAAAGACAGCACTCATATTAAATTGCTTGCTTTTAACTTTTTGTGTATGTATTGTATAGATATTCAATTCAGTTTATTTATATAGCGCCAAATCACAACACATGTCATCTCAAGGCACTTCACAAAGACAGTTCATTCATTCATTCTTTTGGGGTAAGTCTTCAACCAATACATCTGATGAAATATTCATAAATGTTGTTTAAAGTCTTATAAAATGGCCTACTAGCTTTGAGGTGTTCTAGTTGATGCTTACTCTACATTATATAGTAATTTTACTATGCATAAATATACATTTATATTTTGCACATTTATTTTAAAGACACTTTTCTCAGTTACACTCTGATTTAGTTTTTTTTCCCTTAATACACAATTTTCATAACTGTGAAGTAAAGGTTCCGATGTTGCAAATCTCCACTTTAGGTGCTTCTATTTTTGATCTTTTATTGTGAGTGTTTCTGTTCTGTTAATACATAAGACAAAAAATATTCAAGCTATACTGTTTACATGATCTAAATTTACCAGTAACCTTAAATTTATTATAGAAATTAAAAAGGGGTTATGTTGTGAGTATGTTACCTGTATCACTCTGTCTTATAGTGTTGACTGTGCATTTAGATTTATAAAAATATACTATTATATTTATATATTTTATAAGAAATGTCGGCTGGACTGCTACCATCAACACCTTTGTTTACTGGAGCTTGGCCTGTTTTTCAGTGTAGTCCTGTTT